>JALJCO010001238.1:0-80032 GCA_023101725.1 Atherinomorus stipes
ATTAACACAAAGTGAAATTAAACAGATGAAAATAGAAATATACATTTATCTCACATTTGATAAGTTTATTCATGTAAAAAATATTTTTAAACATTCCTTTGTGTCACCAACTGGTATATTTATTTCTTTTTTGAGCCATTTTTTATATTTTTGTGTTTATTTTTTATTTAGTCAGTTTGTCCTCCATAGTGTCTCCATCATGTGGTCTTGGACACACTAGTTGGTGAGGAGGATGATCCTCTCATGCCGGCCCTGGAACAGCCATCTCATCTCCAGATGACCTGTTGCCAGTTTCTGCATCTGCAGGTTTGTTCGTGGCAGCTCATCAGTCTGCAGCTGCATCTCCTCCTAACACAGTTACTTTCCTACAGGAGCAGTACACCAGTTCCAGTGTTGCCTCTGAAGCTGGGGAAGTGTCATCCAGTCCACTTCTAAGAATCTGCTGCCATCTTCCAGCCGTGATTTTCAGGAGCAGGAATATCAGCTTTAGAGTCGAGGCTCCTTCTGTGGACGGCAGCCTGATAGTTCGCACGCTGGATGTTCTTGTTCAAGTAGTTTTAGTTTGGAGGTAGATCTCTCTCAGAACACGTTCCTGAGTTGAACAGCTTAACTCTTTCCTTGTTAACATCCGTACACTCCTGATCATGCAGATCACATGTCAAAGCTTCCACTGCCTTGCAGAACTCTGCTGATGGAGACAAACGTGTCCCTCGTTCTCTAAACAGGCTGATGTATTGTCTCTGGGAAATGAGCTTTTTAGAAGCTTTGGTCCCCCCCCCCCCCATGCATCACACTCACAGTGTCACATCCAGAGAATGCAGCTCCCAGATATTGTAGCTGAAACTCCAGGAATGTCATTCGTGCTGTAATGGAGCATTTATGTTCTGCAGGAGGCTCAAAGGACAAAATCCAGCAGCATCCAGCAAGAAACTTCTCACATCTGAATCTGCTCACATCATTCTGAGAAGAATGGAAGAAGCTTATGTCATAAGAGTTAGAGACAAAGTTTGGCTCTCATATTTAATGTGCTTAATATCACGGTGCCTTGATGACAGTTTTCACCTTTTTGTCCACAGACTCACAGCTTAACTCTTTCCCTGCCAGAGATTTGTGAAGGAGTTTCCAGCCAGCACCAGTGTTTTTGATCATATTCACTAATCTTTGAAGAACCACTGAAAATGTGTTTGGAGTGTGATAACACTGCATGTGTCAAAAGAAGGAGCAGAACCTAAATGTCCAAACAAAATAAAAAACATATTTTCTATCTTTATTGATTCTTGAGTTTTTAACATTTGAATATTTTTGTGAAAAAACAATTCAAACAAAAATCAGAGAAAACAGCCTTTTTATTAAAGACATTTATTTTCAAGATAAAACTGATTTTCTTTTTACATTTTTCATTCATTTTCTCATTTTAAAGTTCTTAAACATTAAAATTAATGACATAATAAGAATAATAAGTATGATAATCTGTTTGAAAATAATCCTAAAATTTTCCAAAATGTTACAGGTCATCAAAATCTTTACACAAGCAGAAAATCTCATCAAGCTGCAGATTTCTTATGAGTTTTATATATTTACACACATCTAATTATCAACATATAAAACTAAATCTAATAGAAATAAACATTTCAATGGCGCTCATTTAAAAAACAATGTCATGACATGGTCCTGCTGAAACAAGCAGCCACCTCCCAGAAAATACACCATTTATTCTCCACACATAGACCATCATTTCACCATCTACATCTTCACATATTAAGTACAAATTTCAGAGAAAAGAGAAACGTTTGGATTGAAACATCTTAAAAGGACATTAAGAGTCTACATTTCACATCTAAAGTCAAACATTTGGAGACAGAATGAAAAATGAAGATTGTGGTCAACAAAGAGGCAAAAAGTCAAAAAATGAAAAATTCAACATGTAAAAATGTCCGAAAGTCCAAATAAAGACAGAATGAAGCAAAGAAACTAAGAGTGAAATACTGGGAGGATTTTCATTTCCAGCATCATGAAGTGAAACTAACTGCAGCTGAACATGAACTGAACACAACATCCTGATATTCAGTGTGAAGCTTTGACTGGAAACAGACAGAAAAACAACATGTGGATCCTGGAAGAAGCACAGCTTCCATCTTTAAAGGACTGGAAGAGGAAGAAGTTTCCAAGGAATCATTTAGAAGAGTTTCAGACAGAAACTGATGGAATCCATGAATCTGAAAAGATGTTTCTGAGTGAAAGAGACAGACATGTACAGACTGAACTATCTGTTCTACACTCAGAGTTTCTCTGACACCATCAGACTGTTCACACTCAACACAGAGAAAACCAAGAACCAGACCAGAACCAGAACCCAAATCCAGCATAGAGAGGACGAGTGAATGTGGTGATGAAGGTGTGGAGGTGGATCAGTGAGTCAGAGGAGACTCTGTAGAAGGACAGAGAGCCAGCAGGACAGTCCACATACACTGCTACTCTGTTAGAGACAAAGGAGGAGGAGGAGGAGGAGGAGGAGGAGGAAGAGGAGGAGGAGGAGATGGATGTTTCTCTGTCATTGTGCCAGACAGAGTAACCTTCAACATCAGAGCATCTCAGACTCCAGGACTGATCATTGTATCCAAACACAACAGTCTCTGCTGTCTCCTCTCCTTCTGATTTCTCTGTAACTCACTGATACATAAACGTCTCCTCTCCACTCGACCTCCCAGTAACAGCGACCAGTCAGAACATTTCCACACAGCAGCTGAGGCCACCAGATATCATCAAATCTGTCTGGATGATCAGGATATGACTGATCCTCCTTCACATGTGTCACCTTCCTGTTGTTGTCAGACAGTTTGAGGTTTCTGCTCACTGTGTTGATGTCGACTGTGAGTTTGCAGGAATCTGATGGAGAACAAACACAATCCAGCTGCAGTTATTGATCTATTGACACTTTGATGCTGACTGATGAATGAGTGATGTGACAGTGTGAAGATGGTTGAATGTGATGAATCCAGTGAAAAGCACACTTACACTTCCTCAGACCTGGTCTCAACCATGCTTCTCCAGCAGGCTCCACCCTGAAAGGAGGAGGGGGTCAGAGCAGCAGCGTCTCTTTCAGCATGCTAACATGGACATTACATGGCTCTCATACACACTGAGAAAGCTGCAGATTTATGAAGCCATGTGAACATTGACTTGTCTTTTAGAAATGCTCATCATTGGAGAATCTGACTCCTGGAAACCATCCTGATTTCACTCTCATCTTCAGCCATGAATGATGCAGACACTCCCCTAATAAGTCATTTCCAGAGAAAAGCTGAACACACATGACAATGAAAGCAGCAGAAGATGCTGAAACTGAGACTCTCATCAGTTAAAGAGAGAAAATGAAAGCTGCTTTATTTCCTGATCTCAGTTCTGGAAGCAGCATCAGAACAAAAAGTGATGAATGAAACCAATCAGAGAGCTGATCAACTGTGGAAGTTCACAACAAGGTTTGTAAGGCTCCTACATGTGTGATTGCTCATATTCCACTCATATCCAGCATGAAGCAAAGAGACAGAGCTGAATGAAGGACAGAGGAAATGTCTGCAGCTCTTCCTCCTCTATCAGACATGCTGTGGCTGCAGCAGCTCTCCATACCTGAGTTTGTGTGGATCCTTCAGTGCAGCCATCAGCAGCTTCACTCCTGAGTCTCCTGGATGGTTGTAGCTCAGGTCCAGCTCTCTCAGATGGGAGGGGTTGGAGGTCAGAGCTGAGGCCAGAGAAGCACAGCCTTCCTCTGTGATCAGACAGCCTGACAGGCTGCAGAAAACACACACATGAAGAAACTGGCAGAGAACTGCTGGCAAACTAAATGTTCAGAGAAACTGCAGCTGTCTGATATTACTGGCTTTGTGTCTTCATTTGCTCCAAGTTTAGGACTTCATGACTCAGTTTGGGACAAATGTCCCATGTTCAGCTTCCAGCAGAGACACTACAGGAACTGAAGCATCTGCAACTTCAGCTGTCACATGCAGAAAACTGGCTGTAGATTCAGGACTAAAACAAAGACACAAATGTTCATGTGCTTCTCTTTTCTGGATCTCAGTCATGGTGAAACTATAGAAAGCTGCTTTCTGCTTAGATGCTGCTTTTTATGCTGCTTTAGTCAAGCTAATCATACACTGCTGTTTCCAGCATTTTCCAGGACAATTAGCCTCTTTTCTCATCTGGAACAAGAAATTCAGAAAAAGTTTGTGGAACTAATGATTGAAGAGTAAAGCCATCAAGTGGTTGCCATGGTTACGCTGCAGATGTCTGTTCATTGCTCCAGATTACAGAGAATGGAAGATGAATTTCTCTGGAACTTTGATACCATGCAGGTGATGGACTTGAGTCAACAGCAACTTTGGAAACAGAAATGAGCAAACTGTCTGCATCTTCTCCAGAACCCCCTCCCCCAATATTTGTCCAATGTCTGATTATTTGTTCTTTGTTTAGTTTTTGAGGATCTACAAGTTTCTGTTTAGTAAAATAGTGAAAATAAAAGAGAATGAGAGACTTTCCACATTCTTTCAGGTTGAGGATGCAGGACAGGTTCCAGGTTCAGCTCAGTTTCTGTGCTGAAAGATGTCCAATGAGAGACATCATCCAAACACCTTCTACAGGTGTTCTGTTGCTCATTAATAAAACTCAGTCTGATGAATCCTGACCTGAGAGTTTCCAGTTTGCAGTTTGGACTCTTCAGTCCACCAGACAGCTGCTTCACTCCTGAATCCTGCAGGTCGTTGTTACTCAGGTCCAGTTGTGTCAGACTGGAGGACTGGGAGCTGAGGACTGAGGACAGAGCTTCACAGCTTCTCTCTGAGAGACCACACATCCACAGCCTGAAGAGACAGTTAGACAAACATACAAATAACAATATATGTGATCAGAAGGAATCAATGCTCATATTGGATGTAGACTGAAAGAGCATCTGTGGAGGAAAATCAGCTTTAGAACCTTGTTATCGTGTCCATGTGCTGGATTTTAATGCTCACAGAGATCATGAGTCAAACAAAGATTCAACATGGTGGGCAGTGCTGTGCATGCACGTTTTTATTGAAGGCGTTCATATTTTCAGTGAACAGTGAACTGAACGAGTCAGTTTTCTTACAGTAAACATGAACAAGAGTGTCGTTCACTCTGACAAGAATGAGTGGCACGAGCAGTTCATGCTCATTTGAAAAGTCAGGTTTTACGACACTGTACGGCAAACACCATGATGGTCCAACATGGCTACTAGTTCATGTGATTCAGACTTGGCTGCTGGTTTTGCTGCTGAATGATGATCTCAAGAAATCTTTAAGGAAGAGAGGACTGCCGCCAAGCACACCCACCCAAGTGAAGCTCACTGCATTTAGTAAAGGACCTGCTGTTTCCTTCGTTTCCCAACAACAAGTGGACAAGCTTGTATTGGATTACATTGTGGGAGATCTTCAGCCTTCAAGTGAGGTTGAAGCCATTGTTCATCAAATAGTGACTGGTTTGCAGCCATCCAGGCATGTGCCCTCAAGAAAGCAGGTACAGAAACTGTTGTGGATAAAAGGTTTCCCAAGAAAAGGACGAGAAAGGCTTGGTAGGGTCTGGTGATAGAAGGTCAACACCTCAGGTTTTATTAATATAGAGTGACAGAGCTCATTCTAGACAGAGGTAGAAGACCCCGTTTTACGCTTGACGACAATCTTTATAGAGCAGAGATTCCCCTTGAGACACAGGCCAAGATTAGATTAATCCATATACAGTATGATGCTAAATTAAGCATAGACACACCATTGCCCGTATCAGATTTAAATGTTATGACTATAATAATATTATCTTAAGCCCTTCTGACTCCGGTAAACAACCCCTGCTTCCCTGTCACTTATAAGTGACAGGGACTGTTAATATTGTAGTTTTATAAGGATTGGGAAATCCACCACAAAACAATTGAACAATGAAGCAGACACTTAATGCACCACCCACACAGAGCTTTGCAGTAGGGACCAACTGATAAGTTTTTTTCTTGGCCGATGCCAATACTGATTACAGTGCGTACACACCAAACATGATTTGGGCGTTAAGAGCGTCAGGTTTACATGCAAAGTGAATGGCCGACGCGCGTCAAGGAGGCATTGAAAAGCCTGCGTCTAGACGCGTTATGCGCACTTCACGCAGCGAGTTTTGAGATTTTGCACGTTTGAAGTGTGTTACGCGCATCACAGGCATCAGACGCCGGAGTTGGAAAATCTGAACTTTGGCGTCTTGACACGGGGCGTCAACCAATCAGAGCGACTCAATGTCACACACACACACTTTTTATGACAGGACCGGAAACACCCAGAAGAACCAGGGGAATCTCCTCTCTCTCTGAAGACAGGAGGATAAACTGTGATCTGTGTCCAGTCCCGGTTTCTGAACAGTGGTTTGATGACCTGCTGTGCTGATGGGATGTACTGGGCTTATAATGATGCCCCGCATCAGGATCGGGGTTGTTAAACCGGGCTTGATCAGACATCTGAAAGCGGCCCTCGCCAGCACGCAGCTCCTGGAGTAAATGATGAAACTCATCACACTCGGAATCAGGTGAACCCAGACAGAGCAGAGATGCCACAACATTCCCTATATTTATT
This sequence comes from Atherinomorus stipes, assembly GCA_023101725.1. NCBI lineage: Eukaryota > Metazoa > Chordata > Actinopteri > Atheriniformes > Atherinidae > Atherinomorus > Atherinomorus stipes. The sequence goes on from JALJCO010001238.1 coordinate 6,618, forward strand.
TATTTATCACGTGAAGCCGAGCCGCTCTCTCTCCTGCATCTGCCATGGTGCAGACAGACCAGTGACAGGAAAAAGAAGGAGGGGCTCCTCCAGAGGGACGTCAAGCGTGCCTTGGCTGAACATCGATCACCACGCATCAGGGGCGTCAAGATGCTGGAAATCAAGCATCTGACTTTTTCGTGACCCAGCGTCCAACTTTGGGCGTCAGGCGCGATTTTGAGGCCCAAATCGCATTTGGTGTGTACGCAGCCTTATTAGTGATCATGGAGGCCGATAACCGATATTAGGAGCCGATATTCATTTACAGTAAAAATGTAAAAACAGTTTTTAAAAAGTGAGATTTTCTAATATTTGGGATCATGACATGTTTTATCTCACTCATCCACTCTACAACTTCTCATTTAGTTTTTACACACACGTGTCCCAGCAGGACCTGGACTACCAGCAGGACCTGGACTACCAGCAGGACCTGGACTACCAGCAGGACCTGGACTACTAGCAGGACCTGGACTACTAGCAGGACCTGGACTACTAGCAGGACCTGGACTACTAGCAGGACCTGGACTACTGAGCTAGGTTTTCTCTTATTGAGGTAACTTCAGGGTAACTTTGGGTTCTCCATCCTGCCATGCTGGTTAACTTCATATCAGTTTAAATCACCATGTTAACTGATGTACGCCTAACCTGCTCCAGAGGAGATTAGTTCTGGATCAGAGATCAGTCACCACCTCCTGACCAATCAGATCTCTTGGAAAATGTCCTGTCCATTCATAAAACATCCTGTAGATGTTGGTGTGCAGTTCTAACAGGAGCACTTAAAGAAAGAGTTGATGGATGCTTTTAATACCCTAATGACGTCCTTAAAGGATAGATTTTCATCAGATGCTCAGATTTTTACCTGATAGAGACACATGTTGCAGATGGGATGCTTAAAAGTATGATTTTGTAATTCATTCTTGACTTGTTCCAAGTATGTTTAGCTTCACTAGAGATGCATCTGAAACAATAAGCTCAATAATAGTCGTAATGGTTACACATAAGAAAACTGCAGAAACATGAATTTATGGAAACTACTCCGTCATCACGGAGGGTAGTCATTATTATTATTATTATTATTATTACTTCTGTGGTAGCAGACGGCCTGTGTTTATAACTATGTACTGTTTAAGTTATGACGAGGACGACTGATAAAGTTTAGGGCGACGTGTCACACTGACTTTAGAGAGAGCAGAATTAAGACGGAGTCACTTTAATGCAGACGTGTTGTTCACAGACTGAAAGGGCTGATGGTTCCTGTAGTTCATTTGGGGCATTTCTCAGTGCAGGACCACAGGGAAGGACTACACAGTAGAGGAGGCTGGGCTTTAAGGGGGATCTTTAAAACAAGGAATCAGGAAGAGACGGGGGTCTGGGAACTGGGGAGACTGAACACACACGCTTGGAGGAGGAGACACTGAGATAAACTTGACCTCTGGACACAGAAGCGGAGTCTGATTTACACAGCTCACTATGGTTTATCACTAAGTTATCTTGTAATAAATGTGTAACCTTCAGCGACACTACTGTGAGTATTTGCTGCATCCTCCAGCTCTCTTGCTTCCTCGGGCTGAACCAACAGTACTGAAAAGGTCTGTACTCTGACTTATAGACAACATTAACTTCTCTATAATATACCAAAATGAACAGCACTTCTGATTAGCTACCAGAAGGGCTAAACAACCACAATTCCTATTGTTATTTATTATCATTAATTAGGCATGATAATCGAAACCCGGTTCCTCGGGGCCATCGATAAGAAATGGATCAATTTCCCGGAATCCAACCCCGTTTTGAGACCCGGTTCCCGTTATCGATGCCTTGACGTGATTTCCGCAATTTCTGTCGGCGAATTCCCAAAGACAAGATGGAGCGGAAGAAGCGGTGGAGGGCATGGCTTCACTTCTCAAAAAAAGATGCAGAAAAGGCTGTATGCAACCACTGTGATGCTGTGCTCTCCTGTAAGGGAGGCAATACAACCAACATGTTAAAACATTTAGATGCAGTTCACAACCTCAATGTGCGAGACGCCTGTCATGTCTTCGAGACGTGGACACAAGGCGAGCGACAGTCAAAACGTCCCCCTTCAGCTTCCAGCAGTGTCACAGCGAGTACAGGATCAGGCGACATGCTTTCACTTTCAGGTTGGTTAGTTACTTAATAGCTATTGTTTGCCGAATGACTTCCATAGCATTTTCCATCAGGTACAGCAGGTAGCTCTATTTAACTTGGCTAACGAGCTTGTTCCGTAGTTATCTACGGTACTCCATTAACGTAAGCCTTTTTATTTGTGTCGGATAACGTAGCGTTGTACACCACTCCAGATTGTGTTGGTCTGTCTAGAAGCAGTAGCTAACGTTATTGATGTAAGTTAACGTTGGTGCTTAAAGATGCAAAATGAAGTAAGAACGATGCTGTTTCCGATGATGTCAGCAGCAGCCAGAGTGACAAAGGCAGTGGCAGCAGAGCTGGCTCTGCGCCTAACCCTTTCTCCATAGCAAAGTTCAACGCTGAGCGCAGCAAAATGAGTGAGGATGAGACAAACATCACTCGCCTCCTAACGCGAATGATGGTTAAATGTCTTCTCCCTTTCAGTTTGGTCAACACAGAAGAATACAAGTAGGTTAATTAGCATTTTTCTGACATTAAATGTCACTATCAGGCCTAATGAACTTAAGGTTAAGTTATTTGGATTGAATGCTTAACAGTTGTCCTCAAAATTATTCATACTTTCCAATTAAAGAAAAGGCTAAGTGAACAATAGTAATTCAAATAACAAGAAAATAAATAAACTAGTAATAAATAACAATTTACAAAGTTGTAATTTAGTGAAACGGAATATTGCTTAGGAATGAATGATGGATGGAGATGGATGATGATGATGATGATGATATATATATATATATATATATATATATATATATATATATATATTTCTGTTGAACCACAATTCAAAATCAATGTCAGGATTTTCATGGAATTTTTATTTGTTATTACTTTTGTCAGTTTTAAGTTACTTTACTGACAGCTGATTTTTTTTTTCTTTTTTAATTGGACGGTATTAATCATTTTGAGGATGACATTCAGAGGAGCAGACTTGATCCAGAGAAGGCAGACATGCTAATTTTCTTGAAAAAAAATAGTTGATTTTCTTGGAAATTTTTCAGAGTTCAGAGGTCATTCTTGTGTGGCAAGGGGTGAAACACACATGAAACACCACATCAGAGTTCAGTGGCTGCATTTATTTCCAGATAAAGCTTCTTTTTGTTCTAGATGTTTTTGTTAGTTTCCCCCCGTTTTTCTGTGACATTGAGTATCTGCTGATAATCAAATGTAGAGCACATTGAATAAAAGTAAGCTTTTGTTACAAGCTATACATTGTTTCTTTTCATATACAACAAAGTATCAGACATTGATAAGAAAATCGATAAGGAATCGAATCGATAAGCTGCATCAATAATGGCATTGACATCGATAATTTCTTATCAATTATCATCCCTATCATTAATCCAACATAAAACGTGCTCTCATGAGCAATGAGCTGCATGTTAAATGTAAAGCAGACAGAGGAAGCTCCGTCCCAAACGTTTGTGCCGTAATAAAGTCAGACTGCATCATCAGTCGTGTCCGTTTATGTCTCTGATTCATTAAAATCTACAACCTCGCAAACTTGTGGATGAACAGAGTCGGCAGTACACACGGCGCACACACACTTTTAACAAGACTTTCAGCGTCATCTTGATAAACAAGTGGTCTCGTGGTGAAACCAAATAGGAGCTAATCGCTAACTTGCGTGCTGTCACTACTGCTGGTGTCCAGACTTTTCTTGAACCTGGTGGTTGCAGGACTGTGGTGTTTAGTACAGCTGCTGGTGTCCAGACTTTTCTTGAACCTTGTGGTTGTAGGACTGTGGTGTTTAGTACAGCTGCTGGTGTCCAGACTTTTCTAGAACCTTGTGGTAGCAGGACTGTGGTGTTTAGTACAGCTGCTGGTGTCCAGACTTTTCTAGAACCTTGTGGTTGTAGGACTGTGGTGCTTAGTACAGCTGCTGGTGTCCAGACTTTTCTAGAACCTTGTGGTTGCAGGACTGTGGTGTTTAGTACAGCTGCTGGTGTCCAGACTTTTCTAGAACCTTGTGGTTGCAGGACTGTGGTGTTTAGTACAGCTGCTGGTTTCCAGACTTTTCTAGAACCTTGTGGTTGCAGGACTGTGGTGTTTAGTACAGCTGCTGGTGTCCAGACTTTTCTAGAACCTTGTGGTTGCAGGACTGTGGTGTTTAGTACAGCTGCTGGTTTCCAGACTTTTCTAGAACCTGGTGGTTGCAGGACTGTGGCGTTTAGTACAGCTGCTGTCAGATCTGCTTTCTTCACCTTCACGTCAGCAGGATATTGCAGCGTCTCTCTGTTAACTTGTCACGCTGTTTCCTCCAAACATAGTGGGAGAGTGTGTACGTGTGTCATAGACTTGTAGTCAAGACCGCCTAAACCGAGACCAAGACACTACCAAGACCAGAGAGTGTCAAGACCAAGACAAGACCAAGACCAAGACAGACCAACTAAAGACCAAGACTAGTTCAGCTCGTGACCAAGACCGAGACCAAGAAAAAACATATTTTTTTGCCATTTTTCATGAGTTGTAGAACCTAAGCACGATACCGTGTTCAGCTGCTTTGTATAAAAATTAGATTTCATTATTTATAATTTGGTACTTGATTGGTTCTTGAAGGAGTGTATAAATTTGATATATAAAACAAAAAAAGCACCTGCCTGGAAATGAAAGGTTACAAATCCTTTCAAGACCGCTCGGACAGTCCAAGACATTGCGAGACCGAGAGACTCGAGACCAAGACCAAGATCGAGACCGGACTGCCAAGACCGTGACAAGAACAAGACAGCAAAAAAGCGGTCTTGAGACCGGTCTCAAAACCAAGACCGGTCTTGAGAACTACAAGTCTAGTGTGTCGAGCATGCCGCACCCACAGCCCCATATGATTGGCTCAAATGGCAGATGTAACAGCTGATTAGTTTTTTTCTAACCAATCAGATGCTACTATGGGAGGAGCTTTACTCAGTAGAGCTGTGCTGGCATTGTATTAATGAGTATGTGCCCTTTAATGTAGACATCTCAGTTACTGGTGTTTAGCACCCCCTAGCGGCGTTTGTGAGAATGAGGAAGTTCTATTGTGTATGCTGCAGCCAAAGCTCCAGTCTTCTTGCTTGATGTTTGGCCCACATAAGCCTGTAAGTTTGATTATTGAAGATATGAAAGTGTTCTGTTTCGTTGTAAAGTACTTGAGGGGCCATTGTTTAAGTGTGTGATTCATAAACTGTCGTAGAGAATGTTTTTACGGACTTATTTGTGCTAATGTATTGATACGGGTTGGCATGCTAGCAGGCCAAGCTAACCGTTTCCTACTTTTTTCAATGTAAATGGCCCTTCGCGGTTAGCATTATGCTAACGTTCACACGCGGTGTACATTTGAGTGGGTTTTTTTGTTGTTGAACCGATTTATGTAGAATGGTTGATTTAGAATATGCTGTTGTTTAGATTGTGAGGGAAGTAAGACTTTAATATGTCTTTTTGTTTCAGTTTTACAGACTTGCATGGAATAAAAGCTATGAAGTCACTCCATGGACTGTTAACTGTCTGTCTAGCAAGATCATCTAGTCAGCTTCTTGTGAGGACAGAACAGTAAAAAGGCTTATAACACAGCAAACATCACCTAAAGAATACTTCTTCATCATGTCACAAAACCCAGATCCGAATCCTCAAGCTGAACAAAGACCAAGCTCCGAAAGGGATATGGAGCTGGAGTCTTTTGAACTGAGGTCACATTGTTCTGGCTCATCAAAGCTTTCTAGTAGGTCTTCAGCAAGCATCGCAGCCCTAAGAGCACGCGCCAAAGCAGAGGCTGCACAAGCGCAGATTGCCTATGCAGAACAGGAAGCTGAAGCCATGGCAAAGCCATGGCAGAACAAGCTAAAATCAATGCTAAGCTGCACATCTTACAGATGAAGAAAATAGCTGCTGCTGCTTCAGCTGAAGCCCAGATTTTGGAGGCAGCAGTTCAAAATGAAGAACTTCGGTCCCACAAAAGCCTCATCGCCCCCCCTGCAGACAACAAACAAAGAGTCCAAGATTAAACAAACAATCAGTCAAAATTTCCAGTCCATAATGCCGTATTCTCTTCTGCAACAAATAATGTCCACACAGTCACAGGAGCAGTCAGTCACAACGTGCACCCTGAAACAGAAAACGATTTACATTTTGTGCCAAGTCAGCAGCGACCCCTCAGCCGCAACTGTGAGTGGGGTCCCATCCGAGATACATGTGACCCAAATCCATCATTCCAGCAAGACACTTTTGCAACAACACCAGCTCCCTGTGACACATCATCTTCAAACAACATTCTAAAATACCTCATGAGACGGGAGCTAGTGTCAGCCACTTTGCAAAAATTTGATGACAACCCACAAAATTACAGATTATGGAAAGGCTCCTTCTTGAGTATTACCAAAGACCTGTGTTTAACACACAAAGAAGAAATCGACCTGCTTATAAGGTGGCTGGGACTACAGTCTTCGGAGCAAGCCAAAAGAATCAGCTCTGCACAAGTTCATGATGCTGCTGCAGGCCTCAAAATGGTGTGGCAGCGTCTTGAAGAAACATATGGTGATCCTACTGTGATTGAACATGCGCTCTTCAAAAAGATAGAGGACTTCCCAAAGATCTCCAGCAGGGAAAACAGTAAATTAAGAGAACTGTCTGACCTTTTGCTTGAGTTGCAGCTGGCTAAGGCACAGGGTTACTCACCTGGACTCGCTTTCCTGGACACACCACGTGGGGTCAATCCACTTGTGGGAAAATTACCCTACGCCTTACAGGAAAAGTGGGTGTCATGGGCATCAAAATTCAAAGTCAACCACAATGTCATGTTTCCACCATTTTCTGCATTCTCTCACTTCGTTCAAGAGCAAGCCATGATGAGGAATGACCCCTGTTTTTCCTTTCTGACGGCAGGCACCGAGAAAACGGAGAAACATGCAAAAAACAACAATAGAATACAGATATCTACAAGAAAGACAGATGTGGTGCACAAGTCTGCTCTGAAGGAAGCTGACAAGCATGACAATCCTGAAAAAGAATGCCCCATACATAAGAAACCACACCCCCTCAACAAGTGTCGGAGCTTTCGCAGCATGACTCTGGATGAGAGAAAAACATATCTTCGAGAAAACAACATCTGCTTCAAATGTTGTGCTTCCACCAGACACATGGCTAAGAGCTGCACTGCAAAAATCACTTGCAAAGAGTGTAATAGTGAAAGACACATTTCTGCACTTCATCCAGGTCCTGCCCCTCATGATAGCAGACCTTCATCCCAGTCAGAAGAGCATGGCGGGGAGCCCAATGCACATACAGACTCAGCAACAGCTATGTGCACTGAAATTTGTGGAAATAGACTCGGCTCAAAATCTTGTGCTAAAATTTGCTTCGCCAAAGTGTATCCCTCAGGTCAGATTGATAAAGCAATCAAAGTCTACACGGTCTTAGATGACCAAAGTAACCTCTCCCTTGCACGCTCGGAGTTCTTTGACATTTTCAGTGTTACTAAGTCTACAGAACCTTACACCCTCAAGACGTGCTCTGGCATCATGGAGGTGGAAGGAAGGAGAGCCAAGGACTTCATCATTGAGTCAATTGATGTACACGTGAAAGTTCTCCTCCCCACACTGCTGGAATGTGACATGATTCCAGAGGACCGGTTGGAGATACCATCTCCTGAGGCAACTCTACACCATCCTCACTTAAAGTCTGTCATGCACAAAATTCCACCTATCGACAAAAATGCTCAGATCCTGGGACGCACGTGACCTGCAGACAAGATGGCTGCTTAACACGATTGCTCTTGCCAACTGTCCCCGACCTGTACTGTTTATCCATCTTCTGCGCTTCTCACAACTAAGCAAACGTTGTCCCTGATCTGCTGTAAGCCTACTGTGTATGATGGCCGAAGGTTTGAGAAGTAGAACCAACGACGCGACATCAGACGACGATAAACATGAGTCACTTAAGCTAGCCCTATCCGCTATGCTAACAACTGCGCTAAAGGAGCAGCAAACCTTTATCGAGACACAGTTCACCAAATTCGAAGACCGACTCGATGCCATAAAAACGGAAGTAACAAGGAATTCCAGCGATATAAAGAAGCTCAAAGCTGACCACAAAGAACTCACCACCCAGCTGGTTGAAACAGAGCGGACCCTGCTCGGGTCATGCTCCAAACTTGAAGCAAACATAGCAGAGCTGGAGGATAGATCCCGTCGGGACAATATTCGCATAATCAACCTCCCGGAAAGAATTGAAAATGGTGATGCACTAAGCTATATTTCATCCTCGCTCCCTAAATGGTTGCCTTCCCTCACTGGCGAAAAGTTGGAAATTATGAGGGCTCACCGTATAGGACCAGAGCGCGCCGCAAGTAGTGGTTCCCGCACACTGATCTGCAAGATGCTGCGTTACACTGATCGGGACCGCATTCTGAAAGCCGCGAGGGGCTCCCGGATCGATGTCAATGGTAAAGAAATCCGCTTCGCAGCTGACTACAGTAACTACACCATTCAGCGCCGTCGCGCTCTTTCCCAACCGATGGACACAGCGAGGAAACTTGGATTCACACCGTTCCTAATCTACCCAGCCAGGCTGAAACTGACCCGTGGATCAGAGGTGCACCTTTTCAACACCCCAAAAGAGGCTGAAGACTTCCTTGACTCACAGTCCCGACCAACAGCCTGAAGATGGAATCCGTCTACCGGCGATCTCTCTTGTTAAACGGACCTCCTGGATGAGGAAAGTAATACTTCATTCTGGTTTAAGTACTATTATTTTATATGCTCTTTACCTAGACCGAGTTACCTGTGAGATTTTTGCTTTCCTTTTAAGGAGTTGATACACTATTTGCATAGGAGATCAACGTAATTGCTGTGGTTTAATTGTTATCTTTATTTTTTGATGGATAAACTTTATTTATGGATGTGACCAAACTTTGTTTAGCCTACTAACCAACCCGTTCCGTCCAGGTCACGGTAATTTCTTAACATGGGGTACTGGCTTCTGTAGTGGTGTGATAGCCAGCTTTCTCAGTTCAGGGGTCTGTTGCACGAAGCAGGTTTAATGAAAATCCTGAGTTGTTTTACCCCGAAATTTGGGAAACTCTGAGTTTTTCGTAACACAAAGGTAGGTAACTCAACCCAGGGGAAAGAGGAGTAACTCTAGCCTGTTGCACGAAGAGGGGTAACTTAAACCCTCGGTCAGTTACCATGGTAACAGACTCTCTGAAACTAACCTGGTCGGGAGCAGGTTAGTGTGGAGAAACCTTGAGTTTCTCGCTGTCTCCACCCACTTTTAGTCACACTCGCCGTTTCCTTTCCTCATTCATTCATTAAGTCAGCGGTGAGTTTTGGCTGCTGCCGTCTTAAATAAAACATGTTAAAAAATAAATCAGAGTCGGTAGGTTACATCCTTATCTTTTGATGAGGATTTTATGGATTAAGATGCTGCATGAAGGGTTAAATATTCAGAGATCATTATCAGACCACGGATAGAAGTTTAATTTCCCGACAGTTGTCATTTCTGACGTTACAGTTACACATCACGGTCAGTTATCTACATACACGAGCTGATCCGTCCGTACATTTATAATATCACCAGCCATAAGTGATAATTGGAGGTCCTGTCTCTCCGTTTACAAGAGATGCTTTAACATGATCATTTGAGTGTCCAGCTGTCTCTGGTTCTGGCTAAATGGATAAAGTGTTCGTTTGCCATGCGGGGAACTGCAGTTCAATTCTTGTTGTGGCTTTTTATTTATGTTGCCATACGCTTTTCTCTCGAAGCATATTGTCTACTACCCTGCATTTTTTCGCAAATAGATTTTTTATTTCTTTCATTGTAGACGCAGGGCATTTGAGAAATGCGACGGTTATATTTAATCTTAATGCTGCCGACAAGACCGCTTCTCCCTGAGGGATTTCACTCAAGTTAAATAAATAAAAAGACTGTGGTAAAAGTACAATGCTGGATTCGAACACCCCCCCCCCCCCCCCCCCCCCCTCAAGTGGCAGGCAAGCGCGCAGACCATTAGACCAACCAGATATTCATATTCAGTTATATATATTATACGAGACCTTCGCGTTACCATTAAACAGTTCTACTCTGTAACATCGTTGTGATTGTAAAGGACAGCATTTAGCCTAAACTTAAATCTTCTCCCATGCCGCCTATCTTTCTTTCTTTTTTTATTTTTTTTGCTTGCAGCAGCAGTTTAAACTCGCCATATGAGGCTTTAAAAGTTATATCTCCATTCAATGGCGAGCGCAGCCCCGCCCTCGCGTCTACGTTACCATGGTGACTCGTCGAATCGGTGCTCAATTGATGTTGGCTTTTTATCTTGGTAGCGCCGAGTTAAAACCCCGGGTCGAACTACTCTGAGTTGATTAAACCAACTCAAATCAGCTGTTATGGGACTGAAAACTCAGAGTTTCCAATCTCCGAGTAGGTCAACTCAGAGTTCAGAGTTACTCTCGGAGTTTGTTGAACCTGCTTCGTGCAACAGACCCCAGGTGCCCAGTTAGTGGGTGTTTTGTTTGTGGCTGCTGCCACCGTGTGGTATAGTGTTGTAAGTATGTTTCAGTTTTTCCTACCTGATATTTATGTTTTTTCTATGTTTATTTCTTTTCATTGGCGGCAAGGGGTTGGGAATATTTTCTTTTTTTTGGATCTCCTCTCCTCTCTTTTTCTTTTTTTTCCTATTGTGTCAACAAGTTTTCAGAGACTTTGCTCTGTCTTGCCTATAGGTTATGACCTCACTACATATTGCTTCTTGGAACATAAATGGCCTGAATACCCCCGTTAAACGCTCAATGTGCCTTGATTGGCTCAAGCGACATAATATTGATGTAGCTTTCATTCAAGAGTCACACTTTAAACATTCAGATAAATACCGATTGGCAAATAGACAGTATTCTACTGCAGCTGCTGCTGCATACACTTCTCGAAGCTGCGGTGCCCTGGTGGTCTTGAGATGCAATCTCTCATTAACAGTGACTGGGAAATATGAAAGTGATGATGGCCGAATTGCTTATATTAAAACCAATATTGGTGGGAAAAAAAATTGCATTTCTTTGTATCTACGCCCCAAATCAATACAGCTCACAATTTTTTTAAATAATCGGTAAGATTCTATGCGATCTCCACGATTTTGCAGTTATTATTGGTGCTGACATGAATGCTGTCCTTGATCCTTCATTTGATCGATCTGGTGTACCATCACATGTTCCACCCTCTACTGTCGCGTTCCAAGGCTTAGTTAGTGATTTCAATCTCTCAGATTTATTCAGAACTGTGAACCCTTCTTCAAGACAATATAGCCTTTACTCAAACCGACATAAAACATATTCAAGAATAGATCATATATTGGCTTCCAAAACAGCATTTTCGCAAATTCACTCTTCAGTTATTTATCCATCTTCCCTATCTGACCACTCCGTCATCACTGCACAAATCACTCTAAATGAAACTTCCACTAGAGCCACAAGGTGGCGTTTTAATACGATGTTGCTTAAAAACAAAGACTATTGTGAGCATTTCAAAAATACTTTTAAAGAGTTCATCTCAATCAACATTAACTCAGTGGAAGATCCCCGTATTCTCTGGGGGGCTATCAAAGGCTTTATAAGAAATACAACTATTTCCTTTGCTTCCCACTCAAATCGAACAAGACTTGGCAAAATAAACTCTCTTGAAAATGAGCTTCAAAAATTGGAACTGTCCCAACAGATCCACGGCATCACTGAGGCCAGTAAAAAAGAAATAGACTCAGTCAGAGTGAATTTACACAAACTATTGAGAACAAGAGCTGAATTTCAAATTCATAGGACCAGGAAAAAATATTATTTTAATAGCTCAAGACCAAGCCGCCTGCTGTCTCTGAGCATGCAGAAATGTGAAAAATATTCTAGCATTGCAGCCATTACCTCAGACCAAAAAGTATTAACCGCTTCCAAAGAAATAAACTTTGCTTTTCAAACTTTTTACTCAGAGCTATACAAATCTGAGATTACATTAGATAAAACTAAATGTGAATCCTTCCTCAATGACTTAAACCTTCCCATGCTCACACAAGAGGATGCTGATCACCTTGGTGAACCAATCACTCTAACTGAGCTGAAGAATGCTGTGGCTGGAATGACAAAAGGCAAGTCTCCGGGATGGGATGGGATTCCCCCAGAATTCTATCTCACCTTCTGGGCAGAACTAGGCCAACACTTTTTAGCCATGATTCATAGAACTATTGAGGTGGGTGCCTTTTTCAATGACATGAACGCTGCTTTAATATCTGTGCTACCTAAACCCAACAAGGACTCCACTAAATGTGGCAACTACAGACCGCTTTCTATTCTAAATGCTGAGATTAAAATTTTTGCTCGGATATTGGCTTCCCGATTAGAACCACATGTAACAACACTCATTAACTGTGACCAAACGGGTTTTGTGAAATCAAGGCTGCCTTCTGATAACATGCGTCGTTTACTCCATGTAATCCATGCGACCAAAGATATACCCTCACCATGTGCGTTGCTAAGCCTGGACGCAGAGAAGGCTTTCGATAGGCTAGAATGGGATTATCTGTGGATGGTCCTGCATCACTTTAAATTCGGTCCTAATTTTATCAACTTGGTTAAACTGTTATACAACAACCCTTCTGCAATGATACAAACAAATGGTATTATATCAGACAAAATCACTCTGTCACGCTCGTGCCGACAAGGTTGCCCTTTGAGCCCCTTTCTTTTTATTTTATCCTTAGAGCCCCTTGCGCAAAAAGTACGTCAACATCCATCTATCACCCCTATTGCTTTCAACAGCACAACCCATTCCATTTCATTGTATGCAGATGATATACTGTTATTTTTTGATAGTGCTGTCACCTCTTTACCTCATATCTTGGATACTTTTGATGATTTCAGCTCTTTGTCTGGTTATAAAATTAACTGGACAAAATCTGTGCTATTTCCACTTAATTCTTACCTTGATACTAGTTTACTACCTCAACATATTCCGGTCGTTAGACAATTTAAGTATTTAGGTGTAGATATCTTTCCCTCGCTAACAAGTATTGCCAATGAAAACTTTTTGGGTATATATAAAAAAATTGAAATCGATCTTACCAGGTGGTCTTTTCTGCCCAAATCATTGCAAGCTCGTGTGGCGATTATTAAAATGGACATTCTACCGCGAATAAATTTCTTTTCCTCCATGTTACCATTACCTCCTCCATCTGACTATTGGAAAAGGATCCACTCCCTGGTTTCAAAATTCATTTGGAATGGGAAGCGACCGAGGGTAAGATGGGCAACACTCTCCCGCCACAAAACAGATGGTGGACTTTCTCTACCCAACTTCAAATATTATTTTTGGTCTTTTGTTTTAAGACCGCTATCATACTGGTTACAGCCTGATTCAACTGTTTGTTGGAAACCAATAGAAAGCAATCTAGCATCCCCACATAGGTTGGTAGATCTTATATACTCAAATGCTCCCTTAAAGCGAGCAAAATTACGTCTTGGCCCCATAATAAGCCTTCTGTTAAAAACGTGGCATCTTGCTGAACAAGAACTCAAAATCACTTGTAAATGGCACCTGAATAGTCCACTCTTCAACAACTATTCTCTTCTAACTGGGGGAATTCCTTTCTCATCCTCGGATTGGAGTGCTAAGGGCGTTCACACCCTGGCCGATGTGTTCAGTGAAAGCGGGCTCAGAGACTTCCACGATCTGAGAATGTCTTACGGCCTCCCGGGCACATCCTTGTTTTTATATTTTCAGTTACGGTCTTCCATGAAAACTTATGGGGTGCCATGGAGCTCCCCACTTACCACTCATCCCTTGCACTCTACTTTATACAATAAGAAAAGGGGCTTGGTCTCTAGTCTATATGCTATCTTCCGAGATGCTTCTTATTCATCTCTACCCATTGTACAAGTTTGGGCTCAGGACCTGAAGCATTTCATCAATAGAGAACTGTTAGACTGGGACAAAATATGGTATTCAATCACCCTTGCCTCTAAAAACCCAGATCATCAACAGATCCACTTCAATCTTATCCACAGGACCTACCTCACTCCACAAAGGAACTTCCTCATGAAGCGTATAGCATCTCCGATCTGCACTCTTTGTTCAGATGGACTTATTGGTACCTACATGCATATGTACTGGGAATGCAAACCTGTGAAATACTTTTGGGTTGAGGTCTGCTCTTCTTTAGGTGATGTTCTGAATATAACCGTGCCATGCTCCCCTGCTGTGCTTCTTTTAAATGATACCTCCTCTCTTAAACTATCAAGTGGAAACAATCGCTTTTTCCTAACTGGCATTACTGCTGCCAAGAAGATGCTGGCCCTACGATGGAAGCCCCCACACTCACTTTCCAGGGCCCAGTGGATTAATACTTACATTGATATTGTTAACATGGAGCTATCTGTGGCAAAAATGCATGGTGCCAGTACTGACACGGTTATATCCTGGCTGGCAGTGTCAGAAAAGATTGAAAGTTTACGATAACTTCCAATATCCTTCTGTACATTCGTTTGTATGGATATATTTAAGTGTACGGATATGCATATTTACCTGCATGTTTTGTTTGTTCTTTGTTAAACTGTGAACATTTGTCTTTTGTGAAATGAGTGGAGATCCAGGGTATATGGGTGGGGGGAGGGATGTCGCCACGGGATTATTTGTCTTTTATGTTATGTTGTATCCATGTGCTGTCTTTACTTTTCTCCTTTTTATTTGCCTTCCTTCTTTGTTTTGCTGTATATAAAATTGAGAAATTGAAATAAACAGTTGATCACAAAAAAAAAAAAAAAAGCTCAGATCCTCCTCCTTTTGGGCAGAGATGCCATAAGACTTCACAAGGTGCGAGATCAGGTCAATGGTCCACCAAATGCACCATTTGCTCAGCGTCTTGATCTTGGCTGGGTCATTGTCGGAGACATCTGTCTGGGCCGCACACACAGATCAGCATCCGTCAGAACTTATAAAACCTGCACCTTGCCCAATGGGAGACCATCCTTCTTCAACCCACGTACTAACAACATGCATGTAAAAGAAAGACTTCCCACAAACAAGCCAAGTCTTTGTACACAGAGCAGCATAGACACTTCCCACAAAATCTAGACTGACAACCTTGGTGACACTGTGTTCGTCAGAACAGATCACGATGAAAGGCCTGCGCCATCACAGGAAGATAAACACTTTCTCGCCATCATGCAAACTGAAATGTTCCAGGATGCATCAAACAGTTGGGTTGCCCCTCTTCTATTTGCAACTCCCAGGCAGAGGCTACCAAATAACCGAGACCAAGCCCTTGGACGCCTGAAAACTCTAAGGCGAAGCCTCAACAAGAAAGCAGATATGAAAGATCACTTCATCAAGTTTATGCAAAAGATCTTTGACAAACAGCAAGCAGAAATAGCACCTGCCCTAAAGCCTAATGAAGAGTGCTGGTACCTCCCACTTTTCGGCGTTTATCACCCGCAGAAACCTGGTCAAATACGGGTCGTATTTGACTCCAGCGCCAAGTTTGAAGGTGTGTCACTTAATGACATGCTCTTAAGTGGCCCAGACCTAAACAACACCCTGCTTGGCGTCCTGATGCGCTTTCGCAAGGAACCAATTGCTATAACAGCTGACGTGGAACAGATGTTTTACTGTTTCACTGTCAGGGAGGACCATCGCAATTTTTTCCGCTTCTTGTGGTATAGAGATAATGATCTTTCAAAGGAGGTAACAGAGTACCGGATGAAGGTACATGTGTTTGGCAATAGCCCATCACCAGCCGTGTCCATATATGGATTGAGAAAAGCTGCTGAAGTTGGAGAAGAGGAACATGGAAAGGATGCAAAACAGTTTGTGTCAAGGAACTTTTATGTCGACGATGGTCTGACCTCGCTTCCCACAGAAGCAGAGGCTGTCAGTCTCCTTCAAAACACACAAAGGATGCTAGCTGAGTCAAACTTGCATCTTCACAAAATAGCCTCTAACAGCAGCAAAGTGATGGAGGCTTTCCCAGCAGAAGATCTGGCAAAAGACCTCAAGGACTTAGACCTCAGATGTGACCCCTTACCTCTTCAGCGCAGCCTTGGCCTGAGCTGGAGACTCCACTCAGATGCTTTCACATTCCAAGTTTCTAAAGAGGAAAAGCCCTTTACCAAACGGGGTGTCCTGTCAACGGTTAACAGTTTGTATGACCCCTTAGGGTTTGTATCCCCCATAACTGTCCAAGGAAAGGCTCTCAGAGAACTTACTACAGAAACATGTGACTGGGACGACCCCCTACCAGCAGCTAAAGAGAAGCAGTGGACTGCATGGAAAGACTCACTGATGGATGTGGAACTGCTGAACATTCCCCGACCTTACGTACCATTTTCCCTAGCTTCAGCACAACAAAAAGAGCTTTGCGTCTTCTCAGATGCTTCATCCACCGCCATTGCTGCTGTTGCTTATATCCGTGTGCTCGACAACTAAAGTCAGTACGTCTCAGGGTTTGTCATGGGGAAAGCTAAACTAGCCCCAAAGCCTGCTCACACCATACCACGTTTAGAACTGTGTGCAGCAGTTCTTGCTGTAGAGGTGGCGGAGCTCATTTGTCAGGAAATGGACTTGGAGTTTCAGTCCATTAACTACTACACAGACAGTAAAATTGTCTTAGGATACATTCATAACACAACAAGATGGTTCCATGTTTACGTAGCCAATAGAGTTTCTCGGATCAGGAAATCAACTGTGCCTTTGCAGTGGCACCACATCACCACAGAACAGAACCCTGCTGACATTGCAACAAGACCAATAACAGCAAGCCTTCTTCAAAAGACAAACTGGTTTGTTGGACCATCTTTCCTGAGACAAGCCCCTCAACCACCATACTCACCACTGACTCAGTATGAACTCATCAACCCAGAAGAAGATTCAGAGGTTCGCCCTGAAGTCAACTCCTTTGCGACCAAGATTGTCAAGGAACCTCTCTATCCTCAGAGATTCGAGCGTTTCTCCTCTTGGAAACGGTTAACACTAGCTATAGCAAGGCTAATCACTGTGGCGAGAAACAAATCTAAAACTTCAGCGCAGCATCACAAAGAGCCACAGATGCAAGCCAAGGTGCAAATCATCCGCAGCGTCCAACAGCATGCGTTCAAGAATGAGCTCAAAATGCTGCAAAATGGAGAAAAGATCTCTAAAGCTAGCCCTTTGTGGACTCTGACTCCCTTTGTTGACCATGATGGGTTGTTGAGAGTTGGTGGCAGAATTTCTTCAGCAGACTTTCCATACGACGAGAGACACCCAATCATACTCCCCAAGAAACATCATGTGTCAACACTGCTTGCTAGACACTATCACCAAGAAGTTGCGCACCAAGGTCGACAACTCACTGAAGGCACTCTTCGCTCAGCTGGTGTGTGGATTCTGGGAGGGAGGAAGTTAATCTCTAGCCTGATCCATGGGTGTTTCACTTGTCGCAAACTCAGAGGCAAACCTATAGAGCATAAAATGGCCGACCTTCCTGATGACAGACTTGCTGTAGAGCCCCCATTTACCAGAGTTGGTTTAGACGTCTTTGGGCCATGGAATATTGTTTCATGTCGCACCAGAGGAGGCACAGCAGAGAGCAAACGTTGGGCGGTGATGTTCAGCTGTTTAGCATCCTGAGCTGTACGCATCGAAGTAATTGAATCGATGACTACTTCGAGTTTCATCAATGCCTTGAGGAGATTTTTTGCCGTTCGAGGCCCCTCCAAAGTTCTACGATCTGATAGGGGAACTAATTTCATTGGACCGTGCAGAGAACTAAAGATTTCCACAGCTGATCCCGAGGTGCAAGCGTATCTCGGCTCTGAGGGTTGCTCATGGACATTCAATGCACCGCACTCCTCCCACATGGGAGGCTCATGGGAGAGAATGATTGGCATGGCTCGCAGAATCCTGGATGGCTTGCTTCTCCAATCTGGGCCTGTACATCTTACTCATGAAGTCCTGACAACTTTGATGGCCGAAGTTATGGCTATTATGAATGCGCGTCCTCTCGTTCCTGTAGCAGCTGACCCAGACTCACCTTCAGTTCTGACACCTGCGATGCTCCTTACACAAAAGGTAGGCAGTGCTCCTGCTCCAGCTGTAGAGTTTGACTTGAAAGACATGTACTCACCTCCAATTCTTCAAAACAATGTCAGCAAGGCATTTAACACGTTGCTGACATTGTTTTGGAAGAAAAGGAGGGTTGGTACTTGACAACTCTTCAATCCAGAAGGAAATGGACAACTGACCAGTTAAATGTTCAGGTTGGAGACATCGTCCTGTTGAAAGATGATGTGGCCAAAAGGAATGAGTGGCCAGTGGGAATTGTCACCAAGTGCCTTTCAAGCAGGGATCAAAGGATAAGGAAAGTGAAACTAAGAGTTGTGAAACAAGGAATCCCACGTGTCTACTTGCGTCCTGTGTCGCAACTCATCTTGCTCCCCAACGACCACAAAGACTGATAAGAAAAATGAACTGGTGTTGGTATAATTGATTATACCAGGCGGGGAGTGTGCTGGCATTGTATTAATGTGTATGTGCCCTTTAATGTAGACATCTCAGTTACTGGTGTTTAGCACCCCCTAGCGGCATTTGTGAGAATGAGGAAGTTCAATTGTGTATGCTGCAGCCAAAGCTAAGGCTTCTTGCTTGATGTTTGGCCCACATAAGCCTGTAAGTTTGATTATTGAAGATATGAAAGTGTTCTGTTTCGTTGTTAAGTACTTGAGGGGCCATTGTTTAAGTGTGTGATTCATAAACTGTCATAGAGAATGTTTTCACGGACTTATTTGTGCTAATGTATTGATACGGGTTAGCATGCTAGCAGGCCAAGCTAACCGTTTCCTATTGGTTTTCAATGTAAATGGCCCTTCGCGGTTAGCATTATGCTAACGTTCACACGCGGTGTACATTTGGGTGGTTTCTTTTTGTGTTTGAAGCGATTTATGTAGAATGGTTGATTTAGAATATGCTGTTGTTTAGATTGTGAGGGAAGTAAGACTTTAATATGTCTTTTTGTTTCAGTTTTACAGACTTGCATGGAATAAAAGCTATGAAGTCACTCCATGGACTGTTAACTGTCTGTCTAGCAAGATTATCTAGTCAGCTTCTTGTGAGGACAGAACAAGAGCAAAGTAATGAAACTAGACTGTGAGTGAAACAACCAGCTGGATCATACTTAGTTGTAGGCTGCAGACATGGGCTTCTGGGGGATGCTGCCGATATCACACATAAAGGCCGATACCAATCATCGGCAAAATGCGAAATATTGGCCAATATCAGCTAAGCCCAGAATTGGTCGATCCTTACTTTGCAGAGTAGTGATGGGAAGACCGATTCTTTTTGCTGACTCGGATCTTCTACTCTTGAACAGTAAAAGGAACGAATCTTGAACGAGTCATTTCGTTCATTTTTACAACAGGTGGTGCTGTAGCCCTGAGTGAGCTCCAAGTCATTGCTCGTATCTCACAACATGACCGAATCACTCAGTTCACTCTGTTGCTCGGCGACGGCGTCACTCGCAGCACACAAACTAAATAACTGGTGCAGTGGTAGCTCACAATATGTGTAGTAGCCAGACTCAAGCCAAGGATAAACCACTCACCTCCTTCCCCCTGGCTCAGCTGCACATAGGACCACACAGTGACAGTGTCAGCTCACGAATCACCTCCTCCCTCCTGGGCTCCGGCTCACAGTGATAGAATAAATGTATATAATGTTATCATATTTCTTGTGTTTTCTAACTCTGAAATGTTCTCTCACTCTGTCTCGTACCAGGTACGATTGATAAGACTGTGTGTGTGTGCTCTGGGCCTGGTTTCGGCTGAGGCCAGGCCAGACAAACACACACACACACAGACACACACCAGAAGCATGCTGCCGGGGCTATTAACTGATACTGCAGCCTCAACTCCTCCGCTTAGCTCTTTCAGGTCTTCAGTGCAAAATTACTTGTGATCTTGAAGCAAAAGCCCACTGCTTCCCCCTCCCTTTAGGGGCTGAGCTTCCATGTAACTAGGGAAACCCATTTTTAATAAATAAGGGGAGCTAAGGTAGAAACGACGGAGTTTGTGAGCGTTCTGCTGACAGCTCCCCTTGTACAAGTAAAACTGTGTGTTGACTCTTTTGTGCATCTTGTCTCTCCTAGGTGTCAAATGTTCAGGGGTTAAACCTGACATTTACTTGGTCCTTCGAGCCGGAGCCCAACATATCTCATGGTCTCGGAGAGGGGTATGGAAGCGGAATAAGACCTTGGCCAGGGCAGTTTTGCCGTGTTGTGCGGAACCGTTTTCCCTGCCCCACCTCCGGGACTGGGGATTGACGGGATCTTGGAAAAAGGAGAGGACGAGTCGGCTACAGAAGACTTAACGAGGTAGTATATTTTCTCAGTATGAAAGTGATAAAGTCCAGTTAAATCCCACGAGGACGGCGGAGTCCTCTGTATTGATATACAGTTAAATTCCGCAAGGAGGGTGGGCTCCTCTGGCAATAAAATAGAGACCAGTTAAATTCCGCAGGACGGCGGAGTCCTCTGTCAGTGTACAGTTAATTTCCGCGGGAGGGCGGACTCCCCTGGTGAAAGTTATTCAGCGCTGGTGTGTATGTGTGAGTGAAAGACGAGAGTGAGTGGGGATTTAAGATCTCACTTGAGAACAATCCCATATAAATATTGCAAGACTTTGCCTCGATATACAGAAGCACTAGGCAAGTGATTTCCACCTCTCTGAGGTTGAAGTGAGATCGACTGTATTTCATTGGCAAGTCTTGTAATACTACTATAAACCAGCGTTTAGATCACCCTAGGTGATAAAACACCGCTGGTCCAAATTCAATAATAATAACCCATATCTGGTACAGGTATATACGTATAAGTAGAATGGGTAATTCAGAGGGAAAGATTAAACTGGAGGAATTGAAATGTAAAGACTGGAAGGTTATGGAAAAAAAGGATCCGAGCCTGATAAGACCGCTGGAAATATGGTGTAGAGAGTTTTGTTTTGACGGATCCTTGAGCACTCAGAAATTGACTTTGCTGAGAGAAAACATAAGAAAGGAGTCAGATGGAAAAGAAAAGAAAAAGCGGAAGTTGGGGTGGGACGAATTGCAGAAGTGGCTTGAAGTTGCAAAGTCTAGAGAAGATGGCCAGGCTAGAGCAAGACAGCAGAAAAAAGAAAAAGAAGCCTTTTTTGTAAGACCGGAGGATAATGAGACCACGAGGGGATCAAATCCCCCGCAACCCCCTCCTCCGGCACCCGACCAAGCACAGGCAGGCTCCCTCGGAGCAGCGGAAGGAGCTGTGGGAGCAAGTCAGACGGGCCCCACATCATCCATTCCTGTGCGTACAACTCCTTCTATATACCCCACTATCCCGGAGGGCCCCCCACCCTATTCTGAGGAATCTGACACGGAACCGGACACAGAACCGGGTACTTTGTCCGTGGCCCAAAACACACGATCTAAGCTCAAAATTAAGAACCCTGAGTCTAAACTTAAAACTGAAACACAGGATTCAGACTCAGAAGGAGAACCCGAACAGAAAGTGAGTTCTCAGGTAGATTCTTGTCCTATGATACAAGTAGCAAACCCAAACACAGCAGCTGGCCAACCTAGTACGGTTCTGGTTTACCGTACATGGACGGTAGAGGATGTAAAAAAGGCTGTAGAGGGAATCCCGTCCCCTAAGGAAGACCCTGAGGAGTATATTAAAGAGATGGAGGGCCTCAAACTGTCATACAATCTGAATGGTCCTGAATGTCAGCAGATAGTGATGGCTACTGTTGGGACATCCTGGCACCATGTTAAGGGAAACTGGGACCCCATGAATAATGGTGTACCACGCCCACATGACCAAAATACTCTGGCAACAGACTATACGGCCCTGCTGGGCAGAATCAGAGACAGATTCAAGAAAAAGGCTGATTACTCTGAGATAGACAGAGTAAAACAAGGTGAACATGAGCCATTTTCTGATTTCCATGTGAGAATGGAAAAAGTATTTAGAACACATAGTGGCATTGTCTTTGATGACCGTGACCATGAACCCTACCAACAGCAGCTAAAAAATGCACTGCACCGAGGAGCATTGCCACGAATCAAAGGGTGGATTGATAAAATGTAGTGGGGCTGGGAGGATTGACCAAGTCTCAGTATATTGATAATGCCCTACATGCTGAAAGAGTGACTGTAGGTAAGAAAAAGCCTGAACAGAAAGAAGTGTTCTATACAGAAGGGGAAGAAGAAGTCTACTATCAGAGTACTGGTAGAGGCCGTGGAGGTTTCAGAGGCAAAGGTAGAGGAGGCTTTAGGGGAAAGGGAAGAGGACAGAAGTGGACTAATTACGGTGGACGGGGTTGTTGGGCATGTGGCAAAGAGGGACATGTAGCAAGACATTGTCCACAGCAGAATCAGTCTTACGACTGACTAACCGCCAGCGAAAGCGCAGCAGGAGAGGAAGTTCCAGAATTGAATTTAGAGGAAGTGATGTCAATGGATGTAGACAGGCCAGAAATAACATTGTCAGTAAACGGAAAAAAGGTGACCTTTTTATGTGACACGGGGGCTTGTAAAACCACGTGTAAAGAACATATACCCGGAGCTGCCCTCTCCACTGACACTATTGTTGTCAGGTCCGCAAACGGAGCGTTGACTAAAGCCGGCCTGTCGACGCCAGTGTGGATAAGAGACCCAGAAGGGAGGTCCACACAAATGCAGATATTATTGATGCCAGAATGCCCCATAAATTTGCTAGGGCGTGATGGACTGGCTGCCCTCGGACTAGCCATAATTCCATCCCCCAATGGCTATTTTGACGTGGTAAGGGTAAAAGTGGGAGAAGATATGAATGTATTAGAGGGGCAGTGGGAACCACGTGTGTATTACACCTTTGACATAATGAATACGTCACCCGCCACGGCTGCGTCCCACCTCCTGGACGTAGCCAGAAAACATGTTAAAGGCCAGCATGATGAGATGCAACCAAGTGATTTGCACCTCACCATGTGGTACCGAACAGAACCAGGTCCAGATTTATGCTATTGGAAGAAACTGCAAAACTTAGGAGTACAACGCTTGTGCACTCAGTTCCTCTATGTGAATGCCCAGGGAGGGGCGGTTGTGGATGTAAAACTAAGCGCTGCAGTAAAACCTCTGTATCGAGGTCAATACTGCAGCTCCCCGCATGTTTCACTATGTAAAGGCAAAAAACAGGCATGGAAACATTTGAGCAAAATGGTGTGGGAGGCGCAGCGCGCTACAGACTGGACCCAAGACAAAAATGATGCAGAGTGGAGCCCCTCGTGTGGAGTATGGAGACTCCCACTGAGATGTGTGCTGCCAGCCAAGGCTGCAGCCCATCTAGATGAATCTAAATGATTTCAAGTCATGATGACCTCTGAGGAGGAGAATGACTTAGACTTAGCACCTGCACAGTTATGGTCTAAAGGACCCACAGATGTGGGATTAATTAGAGGAATAGAACCGGTACAGATAACACCTAGGTCAGACTATAGACCCTGCCAAAAACAGTACCCCCTAAAACCAGACGCTGTAGAAGGTATTAGACCTGTCATTCACGATTTAAATGTTTCAGGGGTGATACGTGAATGCTTGGACTCTCCATGTAATACTCCTATTTTTCCTGTTCAAAAAAAGGCACCGTCCACCGGCTGGAGAATGATACAGGATCTGCAAGCTGTCAACAGTGCTGTTGTGGCTCGTGCACCAAACGTGCCCGACCCACACACTCTTCTTAACTCCTTAAGACCAGATGCCAAATGGTTTAGCTGTATAGATATCAGCAACGCTTTTTTCTCCATTCCGGTGGCGGCTGAGTGCCAATTTTGGTTCGCCTTTACCTTTGAAGGGAAAAGATACACATTCACCAGGTTGCCACAAGGATTTTGTGAGAGTCCAACCATTTATTCCCAGGCTATGGCAGCCAGCATGGCCAAGTTTGATCCACCTGGAGGTAGTCAGATTCTGACATATGTAGATGATATTCTGTTGGCCTCCCCTGATAAAGACACATGCCGGAAAGATTCTCTAGCCTTGTTGAAACATTTATATGAAGAAGGTCATAAGGCCAGTAAAGCTAAAGTGCAGTGGTGCCGTGAAAAGGTGCAGTTTTTAGGACACACTTTGAGTGAAAATGGGAGAACTGTCACTGAAAGCAGAAAGGAAGCTATTCTTCAAGCTCCCAAACCCCAAACTAAAAGGCAAATGATGGCCTTTTTGGGCCTTGCCAACTACTGTAGAACGTGGGTTCCAAATTATGCTGAAATAACTCACCCCCTAATGAAACTCATGTATGATGAAGACATCGCTCTAGCAGCAAAACTAAAGTGGACTGAGGCCGCAGAGCATGCGTTCTGTGACTTGAAACAAGTCATTGTAGGAGCCACTGTGCTCGCGCTACCAAATTATCACCTTCCGTTCATACAAACTGTGGATTGTAAAGGGTTTTTTATGACATCGATGCTAGCCCAGCAGTATGGTGATAAAATGAGGCCTGTAGCATATTACTCTACCCGCCTGGACAGTGTAACGTGTGCATTGCCACATTGTGTGCGAGCTGTAGTTGCAGCTGCACAGGCTGTGGAAAGTAGTGCAGGAGTGGTCTTGTTTCACCCTCTGACCTTAAAGGTTCCGCATGCGGTTTCAGCACTTCTGCTCCAAACCAACCGCATGTTCCTCTCACCGGCGAGACATCTCTCATGTATATCTACTCTACTGTCACAGTCACATGTAACTGTGGTTCGGTGTACGGCCCTGAACCCAGCTTCCTTAATTCCAACACAGGAGGAGGGTGAACCACATGACTGTGTAGAAGGAGCAGAAAAAGAGGTGAAACCGCGGTCTGACTTAAGCAATACTCCATTGCAGGGGAAAAACATCACCACTCTATTTGTAGATGGCTCTTCAAAAAAGGATCAGTACGGCAGAACTCTCACAGGTTATGCCGTAGTGACAGCAGATAGAGTAATAGAGGCCAAAGCACTACCCCACACCTTCTCTGCCCAGAGTGCGGAGCTCATGGCGCTGGCAAGAGCCTGCGAATTGATGGCTGGAAAACGAGTAACTATTTTTACAGATAGCCAATATGCATATTCTTCAGTGCATGTGTTTGCACAATATTGGAACAACAGAGGAATGGTGAACTCTCAAGGGAAACCTATTACCCATGCTGATATGCTGAAACGACTGCTGAAAGCTGTGCAACTCCCAGCAGAAGTAGCAATATGTAAATGCGCCGCCCATACAAACCACACTGATGATATTTCTAAAGGAAATGCTGCCGCTGACAGGGCTGCAAAAACAGCGGCAGAAGCGCAACTTCTAGTAACAGAGCAAGAACAGACACCACAGCTGTGACAAGAAATACTTAAAGATATGCAACAGCAGGCATATGACCATGAAAAACAAAAATGGCATGATAACGGTGCACAAATGAAAAATGGACTTTTAACCATAGACAATAAACCAATCCTTCCAAAGAACTTATTTAAATGGGCTGCCATTGTGAGCCATGGCCCAAGCCATGTCTCAACAGGAGGGATGGTAAGCCAGGTCAATAAAGTATTCACAACATATGGATTCACTACCTACTCAAAAAATTTTTGCAGGGCGTGCCTAATATGTGCAAAACACAACGCACAAGGGAATTTGAGGCCAAACCGAGGTCGGTTTCCAGATCCTAAATACCCATTTCATACCATCCACATGGATTTCATACAGCTGACTAAAACAGAAGGTAAACAGTATTGCCTAGTAGTAGTTGATGCGTATTCTAAATGGGTTGAACTATTTCCTACAGCACATCCAGATGCACTAACAGTAGCCAAAGCTTTGTGTAAGGATATTATACCAAGGTTTGGAATACCGGAACGAATCTATAGTGACAATGGAGCTCATTTTGTGAACCAATTAATAAAACAAATAGGAACTCTATTTCATATAGAGCTAAAGAACCATTGTGCGTACCATCCGCAAAGCGCTGGTCTGGTTGAACGGACTAATGGTACTGTAAAAAATAGACTTAAGAAATGTATGGAAGAGACAGGTCGACCATGGACACAATGTCTGTCCCTGGTTCAGACTTATATGAACATTACCAGCACAACAGGGCTGACACCCTATGAGATAATACACGGTAGACCCTTTAGAATCCCAACCTTTTCCTCTGTATGGGAAACTGAAGACGATGCTAACTTAGCAGATTTCATGAGGAAAATGTTAGAAGGGCGGAAGCAAAAAGAAACTAATGTCAGTGAACCTATCGATCCACAGGTGAGCCTTGTAAAGGAAGGAGATTGGGTCCTCGTGAGAAGCATTAAAAGGAAACACTGGCATTCACCCAAGTGGGAGGGACCCTACCAGGTGCTGCTGACCACCCCCACAGCAGTAAAAATAGCAGAAAGACATACGTGGATTCATCAGTCACACTGTAAAAAGGTAATCTCCCTTCAGGACACCAAAAACGCTGAGACGGACTAGTCTGATAATAAGATTAACTCACTGTCGACTAGAAGTGGGTGGATCCGAAAGTCAGTGAAGATTCAGGATTAGCCTGGAAAGGCCGTTCTCAGAATTAGGGTGATTCGGGAGGAAGTAACCTTATAATGTGGCTTTCCAGAGATGCAACGGTGATGGATGGGTGTAGGAAAATGACGTGGACACAAGTGATGTGTGTAGGTGTGGGATGTCTTTTCTTAATTCTGATCCCCCTCCTAATAATGTTTCTATGGTCACCGCCCCCTTTTAACAGAACCACTCGCCAAAGCAGAGCACTGCACAATCAGTGCCAAAAGGAAATTAGTCAATCAGACAGACGTGGCACTCTGGTATTCTGCAGCCCACTAAATGCCACCACAACTATAATGATCCCATACTCCTCCCTAGAGGCGCCAGCAGGAGGCTGGCCAGGAGGAAGTTATGGTCCTCGATATGACTGGTATGTTACAATTGGAACCGGGTGGAGCAGCCTTATAGGAGAAACAGGATATGATTGGTCATCACGCTCCACAGACACTGCGGCGATTATGAGGAAAGCCTTTACAATCGCAAAAACAGATACACACTTGTTGTTGACCTATAAAACTACTAAGGCAGTCTGTATTACGGTCTCATTGTGGCCATATGCATCAAAGTGGACAAGATATTCTGTTATCCTGTGTTATGGGTCTTATCCACCAGACCTGATGGGACCAAGAACCCGTGCCTCAGGAGGACAGATTGTAGTGCATAATGATGCGGATGACTGGTTTACAGCCACAACTGGGGTGTCAGGTAACAGTAATAATTGGTTACTAATGGCAGAGCAAGCAGCACTCGCTGCAAAACAAGATTGTTTAATATGTTTGGGTCCCAGACCTATTCTCCGTATAATTCCAGCAACTGTTACCAAGCAGTGTTTGCTGACATTAATGACAAACACTCAACCGGCCCCAGCCTGCAGAGATTGGGATAAGATTTACCCCCTTACTGGACCTGTAAAACAGAAACCTTTGTTTTCAACTGATGTAGCACCTGGGAATTTTACGTGTATCGAAATGACAGGGAAAGGGCCCTCAATGAGTTCTATTAATGCGTCCTGGTGTGAGAGCATTCACCAGGTCGATGCCACCTTCAAAACGTTGTCGCGCAGCGACATCTGGTGGTGGTGTGGAAGAGATGTCCTTTATGATAAGATACCACGAAACGGAACAGGACTGTGCGCTATAGTGTCTCTATTGCTCCCTGTGAATGCATTCCCTATGCCCGCAGACGAGCTGCGTGTTATGGCAGAAGGTGCTCTGCCAGTGTTATGGAAGAGACAAAAGCGAGCCGCCGAGTGGATGTCCGACACGGACCCCACCTATATAGATTCTATTGGCGTGCCACGCGGCGTGCCTGACCCCTATAAGATCGCTGACCAAGTCTCGGCGGGATTTGAGTCCGTTCTGTGTTGGTGGTGTACTATAAACAAGAATGTTGACAGAATTAACTATATACATTACAATGTTCAACGTCTGGGAAATTGGACAGTGGAGGGGTTTGCAGCTGTACATGAACAGTTGAAAGCTACGTCACTGATGACGTTTCAAAACAGAATAGCAGTAGACATGCTTCTGGCAGAAAAAGGCGGTGTGTGTGCGATTTTTGGAGACCAATGCTGCACATTCATTCCAAACAACACAGCGACCGGTGGAAGACTGACTGTAGCTATTGAAGGTCTCCGTACGTTGAATAATAAAATGAAAGACCACTCTGGAGTTGACACGTCCATGTGGGATGGATGGCTGGACGTGTTTGGTAAATACAAGCAGCTGGTAGCCTCCGTGCTCGTTTCCATAGCTGTGTTCGCAGCGATTCTGACCGTATGTGGCTGTTGCTGCATTCCTTGTCTTAGGGCTATGATCAATAAGTTGATCACCGCAGCCTTATCCCCTGAGCGCAGACCACAGGCAGAATCGTTCCCTTTGATGGGAGAGCAACACACTGATAACGACTCAGACATGGAGGAAGATGACGTTAGCATGCATCTCCCACAGCTGTTCTCTGAAAGACAATAATTCTTCACCTCTGGGTGTAAATATTATGCTACTCATCATGACCTTTCAGCTGAAAATCTGACAAGAAGTGGCTGACAAATAAGCGATGCCTTGAGATAGCAAATATGATAAACAGGAGGGAAATGATAGAATAAATGTATATAATGTTATCATATTTCTTGTGTTTTCTAACTCTGAAATGTTCTCTCACTCTGTCTCGTACCAGGTACGATTGATAAGACTGTGTGTGTGTGCTCTGGGCCTGGTTTCGGCTGAGGCCAGGCCAGACAAACACACACACACACAGACACACACCAGAAGCATGCTGCCGGGGCTATTAACTGATACTGCAGCCTCAACTCCTCCGCTTAGCTCTTTCAGGTCTTCAGTGCAAAATTACTTGTGATCTTGAAGCAAAAGCCCACTGCTTCCCCCTCCCTTTAGGGGCTGAGCTTCCATGTAACTAGGGAAACCCATTTTTAATAAATAAGGGGAGCTAAGGTAGAAACGACGGAGTTTGTGAGCGTTCTGCTGACAGCTCCCCTTGTACAAGTAAAACTGTGTGTTGACTCTTTTGTGCATCTTGTCTCTCCTAGGTGTCAAATGTTCAGGGGTTAAACCTGACACACAGGTAGTCGCGTGGGCTCGAGTCAGTTACAATACAACCCCACCCCCACCCACCCCTCATTTCTCCTTCTCGGCCCTCCGCGCGTTCGAGCTGTCTAAAATACCACAAGCAAATCAAAATGCGTGAAAACCCAGAAAAGCAAATACACACCTCAGTAAAGTCATTTGTGTTCTGTTTCCTCCCTGATATTATTGTTTACAACAGCGCGACAGTGACCAGGCAGCTGTCACATGACAAATGAACAAGGACTCAGGAGTCCGATCCGCCACCGCCAGTGTACTGCTCGCCACAGTCTGAGCTGTGAACGATGACCGACGTAATGGTTGGACGAGAACGAGAAGGACGTACTGGTCTGAGCCGTGAATGGAGACCAATGAACGGTAACCGAGAAGGACGTACTGGTCTGAGCCGTGAACGGAGAACGAGAAAGACCCGTTCAGCCCGAGCTGCTCGCTGTCACATGACAGCTGGGAGAAGGGGAAGAGTGAATTTAAAACAAATGTAGACAATTAGCAATAACAATTAAAACAAAAGTAATAAAAGTTTAATGAGATCTTTACGTGGTACATTTATTATGTCCAAAATGTATTATTTTTATCATTATCATCATTATTATCATTACTATTATTATTGATTATTTTATTTTTTAAATGGCAGAATAAAACACAATCAATGTGTTGATATAATTCAAAACATTTATTAACAAACACACTTTACGTCATCAGATACACAGTCACACTATGCACATCTACAAGCCCACTAATCATTTGTGATTTCATGATTAATGTATATGTCAGATGTGGACAACGGACAAATGAATGAACATAAGATATCAGACATCATTCCTTGTTGGTCTCCTCTCCACAGCCCCGTGACCGTAGCGCAGCTCTCACGTGACAAATGAACGAAAGAAAGATCTGTACTGATCCGTATGAAAGATTATGAACGAACTAAAGTGCTTGCTCCTCCTCACCACACAGCCTGAGCAGCCTGACTGTCAAAAAAGAACGATACCTGTGGACCGACAGTTGGTTGAGTCATGAACTAATCATTTCTGTTTCCTGTCGTCCTGCTGGCTGGCTGAGCTTACAGCTGCTGCCGTGTGGCGAGAGAGCGCAGTGCTCCTCTCTGAGAAGACTCATTACTCCCGAGTCATATAAAAGATTAGTTCATATTGAACGAATCGTTCGTGAACGACACATCACTATTGCAGAGTTCATGCTGCTGCCCAGGCTAGAAAAGCTCTTTTTAAATTCAACACTGCACTCCTCTCCAGCGCTCCAGTGGAGAGACATTTCAATATTGGAGGCAAGATATTCAGGCCCAGGAGAAACAGGCTTGGTGATGAAAATGCTTAGAAACAACTGTTTTTGAATGTAAACTGTTAGAATAATTCTATATTATCAATGATAAGTGTGTGACATGCATGATCTGCTTCAGTGTGACATGCTCTCAGTGGAAAATTACTGCTATGGAGAAGTACTCCTATCTTCTGCTACTGTATCTGTCAACCCGTTTCCATACAAGGAGTTGTTTTGTCTAACATGACCTGTGTGAATAAAAAGCTGCAAGGCTCAGAAAAACCTCGGAGATGGTATGAGACTGTCTCCCCTTGCAAGTTAAAACTCTGACTTGGTGTTGACTCTTTCTTGTCTCTCTCATTCCTTTTGGGTTTATAAAGAATTAACCTAACATTTTGGTCCTTCGAGCCGGATGCCAACACAGTGGAGCTGACTCGGGAACGGCAGAACAACTCCGTAGTCTGTGCACAGCCAGCAGGTTGGACCTGCTGATAAGAGTCCAGTCCAGTGAATTCTGTACTGGCCGGGATTGGGTCTGCCGCCCCGAGTTTGATCCTGCTTGACGGCATCCAAAGAACCAAAGGGGTGAG
This sequence comes from Atherinomorus stipes, assembly GCA_023101725.1. NCBI lineage: Eukaryota > Metazoa > Chordata > Actinopteri > Atheriniformes > Atherinidae > Atherinomorus > Atherinomorus stipes. The sequence goes on from JALJCO010001238.1 coordinate 37,831, forward strand.
ACCACCAAGTGCAGAGTGGAGGGACATTGGTCCCTACAGGTGTAATTAAAAAAGTCATTGTTTTTCTTAAAAGAAGACAAGACACGTACGTTCCTGTTTTTTGGATAACAGAAGATCCGGATGGTCGCCAGGGTGTGAGACAGGGCTGGGTCCTGGTGGGAGTGGGTCCCATTTGTAGAGTAAGTTCCTCACAGGCCTGGCTGGGACCAAATGACAGGACTGGGTCCTGGTGGGACTGGGTCCCATTGTTGAAACGGTTCAGAACCTCCTCAGGGTGTGAGACAGGGCTGGGTCCTGGTGGGACTGGGTCCCATTTGTAGAGTAAGTTCCTCACAGGCCTGTAAGCAGGACTGGGTCCTGATGGGACTGGGTCCCATAGTCATGAAGCTTCATTTGGTAAAACTCTAAATTGTAACAGTTCCTGTAGTACTTTTTACTGAAAAGGAACAATTTAAATTAATTATAATTCAGTAATGACTAGTCTGGTTTCAAAAGGTGTGAATGTGAAGAGTGTGCATGTGGAAAGAGTGAAAGGATTTTGGAGGATTACTGACACCGTCCAGACCCGAAACCTACCGGTGCCAACATAAAGTCTGGACTGTGCATGAATCCTTTACTGAAATCATTAAGGCTTTAGGTGACTTCTGATCAGGATCTAAAACCTTCCTCACATTCCCGGGATAGAACCCCGAGTTCAGGTCCGGACCAAACAATAAGTTTGGCCTAGAAGCTTGACGTGAAGGGAAGGAGGAAAGGGTCCGCTGGAGATATTTCCTTTTGACGAAGTCACAACCTTCAAAACTTCAAAACATGGGGAGCAATCGCAGTAAAGTAGTGTCTGTGTGTTCTGCAGATGCTGAATACATGGCTGTGACACATCCAGAGTCAGTGAGGTTCCTTCATAAATGGAAAAATAATGGAGTCCACATGACTCTGGATGTGGGACAGTGCACCAGGTTTTGTTATTAATTATTGTCTCCCCAGAAAGTGTTACCCGTAACCACGGACACCCCACCCTAACCTGTTGCACATGATAGCGCAGACCTTAGCACCACTGTGTCCTGTTGGTTTGGTCAGTCAGACCAAACAATGGGATGGGGAGTCTGTTATGGAGTTTAGAGGACGAATGTAAAAAGTGTTTTCTGAGAACAGTGGTTTGGAGGATGATAACGAGGAAGATGGAGCTTTCAGGCAACAGCTAAAGAATGTGCTGCTTTGGGGTTTCAGGCCTTAAGTCAGGCATAATGCCTGACTAGACAGAGAAGGACAGAAAAGAAGAAGGAGTAGGAGTATGATATTCTATTCCTGTTTGAGTTATGTGCGGATGCGGAAGAAATACCAGAAATAACATTATTGGTACATGGGAGAAACAATCTGATTGCCAAAGTATGGATCATGGATCCAGATTCCAGGGAAGGTGTGATCGGCCAGACCATTCTAGTTTTTGCACATGCTGCAACTAGACAAGTTAAGTTGTGTCAACAATCACAACTGTTGAGGACTTAGTTTAAGTTACTACTGATAACCAGTCATCAGTGCACAACATTAGCAGTTAGCAGTAGAAACGACTTATTTGATTTCCTGTAGTAATAATGGAATGGTGATCAACCTCAACTAAACAGTTTGCAGTCAAACAAAAACAGAAGAGTGTGAGTTTCACTAGCCAAACCCTCAAGCATATGCTGGAGGTTTTGGGTACTGAAATCCAGGAGGTGCAGAGAGTGGATGACTGGACTATGTGTCAGTGCTCAGACTGACTACAGGAGGGTAACTTTAAACTCTATGAAGTTGCTACAGCCACACAAATATAAAATAGAAAGCTACTGTGGGCCAGGTCAGGAGTCGTCCTGACGTCCTGATATAAGTCTGGCCACAGTCTGGCTTTGTAGTTTTTATTAGAAACGTCCGTGTCTCTACATGGCCTGGTACAGCTGTTTGGCCTCGTATCTGTCTGTCCTCAGTTTGTTTTGTTTGTGGGTTTCGGTGACTTCAGTTGTTGTGTCTTACACTGGATTTGTGTTGGCGTTGGGGTAGCTAGGCCTTGTTTTGTTATAGATGGGTTTTGGTTACAGGTTTTAGTTTGTGCCTTTTTGTTTCATAGGAATCCAGTCAAGGTTTATGTTGGTTTTCACATTTGGTTTAGGTTTTGTCTGTTTTTGGTTTCATTACTTTGAGCAGCATTGCTAACCTCATCTCCATTTTCAGTTTAGTTTCCCAGTGTTTGTGTTTATGCCTCATAAGCATCTGTTAAGACGACGTTCTCTATCAGCACAGAGAAATCAGACAGTAGATACAGTTTTAGACGTGTAGCTAAGGACAACTGCACGTTGTTTAGGGCATGATGAGAGATCTAGAAAGCAGAAACTGGGTCTGGATGTATACGTTGTATACAGTTCTAAACTTTTACATCTGTTTTTTAGAGAAGAGCTGCTCTGTATGAGGGAGGCATACAAATAATTCGATGGTGCCAGTTCTTGGAGAGTTAAACTTCCAGGCTGTGCGTTTTGTGTGATGATATATTCGTTCAGCTTAAAGTATGCTTAACTAGTGATGTTTGTTCCTCTTATTCGGTGGAATTTGCTGTGATAACAGCTGCCCATGGTCATCCGTTCCAAAGAAACATTTTTGTTTTGGCCTGGTTAGCTAACTGGTTGCACAGTCACAACTACTTCAACATGTGCATTTACTTTGGCAAACAGAAGGGACATTTGTATTTTTCATGTTGTTGCATTTCATTCACACATACAAATAACTTCTAACATGGTTTCATGGCTGCTAAGTGAGCCTGATGCACACAAACGCTCCAGGTGATAGATAACAGTCTTATCAGACATGCAGCTCAGCTCCTCACAGACTGGGAGAGAAGCAGCTGCTTAGTGGAGCTACTGTATGTTCAGAACAGCTAAAAACATTTCCAGCTATAGTTACACCAGCTTTCATCTTAGAACATAACTGAGAAATATTCATACAGCATAAGTTCTCTAACCTTGCAAACCTTTTTTTTGTTGATAATATTTAGTGTTTCCCAGAACAGCCCTCACGACTGAAATCTGGGATTTCCTTACTCATCATATTGTTTTATGTTTGCATACTGTAGGTCTTTATAGATTTGCATGGACTCTGCATGGATTTTCATAGATTTTTTGTTGGATTAACTAAATATGAAGCCAAATATATTTGTTCGGTACCCACAGATGCATGTGTCCAATAGGTTGCATAGCCGACCCGGACACAGGTCCGACTTTCTGTGTGATGCTCTGCTCACAGACGAGACTTTTTCTTATGTTCTTTTGCTATGCTGAGTTTGGATTCTAGCTGGAATATGTCCTGCTGACAGGACATCCAGACCTGCCTGATTGTGCAGATTATTTTGGCATCATTTACTTGTTTTAAATCAGGAAGTGAACTGAGCTGAAGGAGGATCTAAAGGTCTAAAGGTGATGTTTTAGTCTAATGAAGAGGTGTCTCATAAACTAGGTCTTCCAGGGTTTCTCGGCCTGTGACTACTCTTTTTCGTATATGTTTTGCTTGATGTCCTTTTGTTTCGTCATAGTTCTTCGTTTCTTTAGGTATAACATTGTATAATACTTTAGATGTTTTGTTTTTGTAAATGTTCCAGTATAAATTTTGTTTCTCATCCTGATGTGACATTGAGAACAAGGGAATTAGTGGACTTCTTGTGGATGCTTACATGTATGTATCTCCTGTTACTTACAGAATCTACATGTATTACTCCATAGAGTGATGGTGACTGACTAACTGACATAAGTGTTTTCACTTTGGGAGAATCTTCCACTAGTGTCATCCTACAGGTTGGAGGTGGAACATGGAGACTGAATGCTGGTTAAGGTCTTCAGAGGAAAACACACCCACACAAAGGTGGGAGGGGCCGTGTCCAGTGCTGCTTGCCTCTCAGCTTTGCAGATTGCTGGGAGGTCGACGTGGATTCCTCCTCACAGACTGCTGCAGGTTACCGGTGGCTCTCACACCTCCCAGTAGTGACCAGCCCGGGGGGATTGTACTAATAGAGGATTCCGTCCGGGAGTCACAGAAGACTTTGGCATCAAACAAAGACCTAAATTGCTCTGTGAGGTGCTAGGAGAAAGACCGGTAACCTGATACCCAGTACAACATCATGGTACCACGCTCAGAGAGTGACGTCGTGGCTCCGCCTCCAGACAGAGACTGGCACCAGGAACCTGGATCATCTCCACAGTGTGAGTGGTGCATAGTTTATATTATTCTGGCTATGCTTTCTTTTACCCTTTTAAACATTACAGAAGATTGTTTACATGTTACTTACACGGCTGAACAGCCGAGAAAAACAAAAGGATAAATGTTACAAAGTTAAAAGTTGATGAAGTAGAGGAGGAAACTGTAGCTGATTTATTTCACATAATTTAGATGAGATGCTTCACACAAACCATTTTTTCTAGTTCGTGTCATCATCTCAAGTTTATCTCAGTCACATGACACCAACAACCCTGCGTATGAATTCTTCATTTGAGAATTATCTCTGATTTGTTGTAAAAGGCCGTGAACTGCATTGTGGGAAACCTGTTCCCCTACATTTGCATTTTGCATGGTCATGACCAAAACTTAGAAATTTGTGTGAATCAAACTTAAAATCATTCACACATTCACTTTGCACTCATATTTCTTAGTAGTAACCTCCAACTTATTTATTTCAATACGTTTTGATCAAATGGTTTAAGTAAATCTAAAATCCGGGTTAAGAGTGCACACTTGTTCACAGTTCATATGGTGACTTTACAAAATGACATAACAGTATCAACATATGTATATATGACGCACCGGGTCATTGATCTTCTTTTCCTACATTATTTTTGTATAGTGTCTCTTTGAATTTCCACTTAAATTGGATGATATTTTGAATGTTGTTTAGGTTTGTGCTCTGTTATGCTGCTGATTCATGATTTATTTATGTTCAGTGTTGTATAGTAATTAAGTAAAAATACTTCATTACTTTACTTAAGTAGTATTTTTTATATTTGTACTTTACTTTACTACTTCTATTTCTGATGACTTCTACTTTTACTTCACTACATTTTCCGGGAAAAATCAATACTTTTACTCCATAACATTTACCTGAGCATCTTAGTTACTCGTTACAAAATAACAAGTAACGTAACAGCCAATGGACAATCTTTGTTTTGTTGTAGTGGCTAGAAGCCGCTAGTAGCAGCCTTGTGCAGCCGTCTCTGAAGTTAAACACACCTTTATCTGCCTCAGCAGCAGGTGAAAGGCTGTTTAGCATCGCTGGTCTGGTCTTCAGTCCAAGAAGAGTGAGACTGAGTTTTCACCATTTTGAGAAACAACTTATTTTGAGGTTGAACAAAAAGTTTTTCAGGGTTCAGTAACGACTGGATGGACAGTTCAAGAGCTGTTGTACAGCAGTCATGTTAAAGTTCAACCAGTCAAGTTCTTTGTTTGTTTGCATCACCTCCGAGCACCAAGAGTTTATTAGGAATGATTCTATATTGAATGCACGTGGGTATGAATGTTGGTAGGCACGCACGTAGGTCTTTAAAGATGTGTTTGTGTGTATTTTTCTATATGGTTGGTTTATGTAAGGAGGTATGAAGCTCCTTTACACTTTGCAAATTACAACTTAAAAACTAAACTAAACAGAAATAAGGAAAATGTTAAACTCAATTTTCTGATTGCATTTTAATAACTGTACTGTTTACTTTTGATACTTAAGTACAGTAAATACTAGCTACTTTTTTACTTTTATTCAAGTAATATTCTAGCAGACGACTTTCACTTTTACTTGAGTCATTTTCCAGTTAGGTACTTTTACTTTTACTCAAGTATGGGTTTTGGGTACTTTATACAACACTGTTTATGTTTCACACCTCATACCAACATGGGGGGAACACCGGGTTATTATTGGTCGCAACACATTGTTGATCATCATCGTGAACGTGACAACCTACAGTATCAGACAGCAGTACAGGTGGCACGCAAGTTTAACGGTATAATGTCCACACGTTCTCTAGACACCAGGCCAGCAGCCTTCTTGAGTGCTCTCAGACTGCAGGCAGTTGTACCAGCTGCTTATGATGTCAACAACGCACCATGTGATGGGAGCAAACCCAGCTCTTTCATCTAGAGGGTACATGCCACAGTGTATACCTCCATGTTCCTTCTGAGGAAGGTTCCAGCTGTCCCACAGCTATGGTCTGGGTTTGTGGCCCCTGCAGTTATCTCTGTCATCTGGCCTGCCTGATCCCTGGAGCCCGGGTGTGTACTGACCTTGCTGAGCATCCATGTCAGACTGCTCGTACACAGGAGGGCTGCAACAAAGAATGTACCTAAACTATGACTGACAGCTGGCTCAGTTTGGTGTAGTTACACTTTCTCATTCTATTAAAATTGTAGCTATGAGTGTGAGAATCTCACTGCTCGAGTGAGACACAGGTTTTGTTTCTTACACCCTGAAATACATGCCTACGTGCCTTCTGACTTTAGCCTTATTGTTGGTTCAGCTTCAGGCCCCTGGTGTCAGTCACTGCTGACGCTGTGCACTCCCATCTTAGCAGTGATCATCCTGTTCTGTCTGTTCTCGTTCTGTATGTTGCCATGTTTCAGAGAGTTGGTCAATAATGCGTTCAGAGGTGGAATGTGACTCTATCCACCTGTTCCTGGATACACACACACACACACACACACACACACATGCACACACACAGATATACACACATACTGTTCTGCTCATTGTCCTTTGTTATCTTATTTATCTTATTATCTTATTTTAGTTATTTACCCTGCCGTAATATGTGTTTATGTTCACATGGGTCTTTGTTGTGTATTTTGTTCATTTCCTTGTTTACTCATGATGTTCTCTTTCTTTGCTCTGAGGTGCAACTCTCCAGCTGTTCTGTGAGGATGCCGACATTCCCCTGCAACTGCAATGATGGGACGTCACCGATGACATCGGGGCGATGCAGATGGACCCCAGTTGTGCTTTACCTGGGTTCTGTGTCTGCATATGAACGCATCTCATAGAACATTATACAGCAGAAATAACATTAATACAATTATGTTTAGTGTTTAATGTTATTTGGTGATTTGTTAGCGTCAGGCTATTGTTATCTGTTGTCCTTATTGTTATGGTTGTGTATTTTGTGTTGCAGCCGTCCGTCACTTATTGTTTGTTTGTGAGATGAAGGCATTATGATCATGAAGGTTTTGTTTTCAGTGTTCATCATTGATAAACAGGAGGGAAATGTTAGAATAATTCTATATTATCAATGATAAGTGTGTGACATGCATGATCTGCTTCAGTGTGACATGCTCTCAGTGGAAAATTACTGCTATGGAGAAGTACTCCTATCTTCTGCTACTGTATCTGTCAACCCGTTTCCATACAAGGAGTTGTTTTGTCTAACATGACCTGTGTGAATAAAAAGCTGCAAGGCTCAGAAAAACCTCGGAGATGGTATGAGACTGTCTCCCCTTGCAAGTTAAAACTCTGACTTGGTGTTGACTCTTTCTTGTCTCTCTCATTCCTTTTGGGTTTATAAAGAATTAACCTAACATAAACACAAAGCTAAAAGAAGTTTCACTTCTTTGGCTGATGTGTTGGACTAGTAACATCCATTCTAACTCTTTTGTGGTGCTTTAAAAGTGAGACATCTTGTAAAGGTGTAGCAGCATGACAAAAACACAGGAGTCAACTGCTTTCTTAGCTCTGGGTCATTACGACCTTATCAACATTACTGGTGTCTTATGTATTTTATTTCATGTTTCATGCATATATATATTTTTTCCTCAGTTAGTTTTTATATTGTTTTTTTCACTTGTTTTAAGTAACCTACCATTAAGTTGAGTTTTACAGATCCACGGGCTCCTAAAGGGGACCAGAGGACCAGAAGGCGGGAACATATAACACCAGTTTTAAAATCACTGCATTGGCTCCCCGTGCATTTCAGGATTGATTTTAAGGTTCTCTTTGTGGTTTATAAATGTCTTAAAGGTGCCATGACATCAAATTTCACGTTTCTGGGGTTTTCGGTGTATAATATGATCTATTGTGCACTGATGAGGCCATGTGAATGTCCAGAGTGAGAATCAAAGTTCCTGTTTATGGTCTGTCAGCTTTGTCTCTCTGCTCAGAAACAGTTGAATCAGACAGCAGGCTATCATTCTACGTAGTTCTATCATTCTACGTAATTTAATTGCTCCAATAAGAGCACACTATCAAGTAAACACAGCGCCCCCCCTCCCTCTCTCCTAACGGTTTAGGCACCGTCCGCTCCCCCCCTCCCCTCCCTGTTTGATTCAGCTGCATGTATGGAGCTAGTAGTAACTTCTGTGCAGTCAGGTCTGGGTTTTCAAACAAATGGATTTAAAAGCAAACTTCTGCAGCAACACTGAGGGAGGCGACCACAACCTTGTCATTACCTGTAAGTTTATTTATTTTCTAAATGCTGTCTTGTCTGATAAACGTAGCTTACACTGTCTGAAGTGCCCATGTTGCTAGCAGTTAGCCTTTAGCAAACTCCGGCCGCAGCTTGACCTAGATTCTCCAAATAAGGTCATAGCGAAATAAGGTGTAGCCAATCAAAATGAAGTCAACGTGGTCTCCGGGTAAAGCTCCATATCATCACCGGACTCAACTGTATTACTGAGGAAGTGAGGTCTGGCGTTTCAAAACAATACTCCGCTGTAAAAAATGCAGTTTTTTTCTTTGGAGTATTTACATATAAAGTAATGCCAACAACATAAACTAGTTTTTAACTGTTATGTCATCACTCCTTTAATGGTCTTGGGCCCTCTTATTTATCAGACCTCTTTTAAACTATGAACCCTCGCGGACCCTGAGGTCCTCTGGTACCGGCATTTTAGTTGTTCCCAGAGTGAGAACTAAAACTCCTGGTGAGGCCTCATTCCACTATTATGGTCCTCATCGATGGAACAGCCTGCCAGAGAACCTCAGGGCTGCAGAGACTGTTGATGTTTTTAAGAAGAAGCTCAAGACCTTTTTAACTTAGCTTTTAATTGAATTTTATCTAATTTTTATATGATCCTTTTTTTAAAAAAATTGGTTTTGCGATATTTAAATTTATTTTATATGGATTTTATTTGTATTAATTCCTTTTATGTGTATTTTTATATTATCTAGCTTTTATTTGATTTATTTATTTATTTACTTATTTTGGTTTAACCCTAAAACTTTTAATTTTCCCCCGTGTTTCCTCATGGGGATCCTTCACTCCGGGAGCTTTGCCTACTCGGTCTTGGGGGTAACGGCTGTGGTGGATGCACTTTTCTTGATGTCTGGGGTCCTGCACTGCAGCCCTGCAGCTGTGGTGTGGACCCTGGCCTATCCTGATCTGGGGGGTCCTTGCAGCTCGGCCTTATGTGGCTAGGGGGGGCTGGCTCCTGGTGTAAATGGATCCCCAAGATATTGTTTCCTCACAGCAGTGTCATGCCAGATGGTTTTTACTGTTAGTGTTTTTATACCTGTTCACTTAAAAGACAAAAGTTGGGGGTTTGTAGTCAGGTGTCGAATTGGGAGGGGGTTGGGTGTGTGCATGTGTGTGTTTTGTTATATACTTGGATAAGTGAAGGCTTGTTTTTATTTGAATTTACATTTGTTTTTATTATGTCGAGCACTTTGTGTTGCCTTTTAATGGTATGAAAAGTGCTTTATAAATAAAGCTTGATTTGATTTGAAGCTTGAAAAGGATGTTGTTAGTGTGCTCTATAAATAAATAAATTGAACTTGAAATTGAGCTTCGTTCCTCAAATGTTTACCTTCAGTAGGTTATGCTGCTTGACAGTTTGAAGCCTCTGACTCAGACTCCTTTCTATACAGATGAGTCCAGCTTCTGAAGGTGAAAACTATGTTTGATTAATACAACTACAGGCTGTATGATGTTCAGTTTTCAGAGTTATTCAGTTTCTTTGGACAAATATAAGTCAGGGAGATTTTTAAAATTGGAATGAATGTGAATTAATTTTTCATTGTTTACATATTGTTTACTTTCTTTTAAGGATGCTAAAAAGTGTTGTTCAGCTGCCAGCTGTTCATTTTCTGTGGAGAAATAGGTGGATTTTTTTAATTTATGAGTAAATAAATGAAATCACTTTTTTTTACAGTTTACTTCCTTTTAGAATATAAAATGTTTTAGTTGAGAATTTCACATTGAGCAGGGTAAGCCAAAGCTAAGTTGGCATTACAGTACATGACTAATTTTTGTCTGGTTTACATTCAGCATTCAGAAGGCAGAAAGCAATTTCAGAGTCAAGTCAACTTTATTTGTATAGCGCTATAAACACAGCAGCCAAGGCCGCCTTAATGCACGGTCTTACCTGGGCTGAAGCCCAGGGGCCAACGGAGTTCAGGGGCTTATCATTTTTTGGGAAAAAATGCATAAAAAGTTAAATTGTTCTGCAACTCGTCAGTTTTCCTGTCAATCACATTATATGCAAATTAGCACCATCTCTGAATATTCTCTCTTCTAAGGACTCATGATCTGTGCACCAGAATCGACAGGATCTTCTAAAAATGGGCACATTTTTAGAAGATCCTGTCTTAAGACTTAAATCACCCACAAACTGTGGTTAAGTCCCACACGCAAAATTCTGGATTGCATGTGCACATTACTATGCAATTTTTTTTTTATCTTGATAGATCCAGCCCATCGGTCCTTTAAAAGCAGCAGCAGTATATTTCTACACATCCTGCTACATATGTACTTACAGAGCTTTGTTGGAGGCTTTGACCACTGGCAGCAGCCTCAGAAGAACCTCCTCTGAAGGAGAGTATTTCTGCAGGTCAAACACCTCCAGATCTTCTGATGATGACAGTAAGATGAAGGCCAGAGCTGACCACTGAGCAGGAGACAGTTCATCTGTGGAGAGACGTCCTGATCTCAGGGACTGTTGGATCTCCTCCACTAGAGAAGCATCATTCAGTTCATTCAGACAGTGGAACAGATTCATGCTTCTCTCTGCAGACACATTCTTACTGATCTTCTCCTTGATGTACTGAACTATTTCCTGATTGGTCTGTGAGCTATTTCCTGTCTGTGTCAGCAGGGCTTGTAGGAGCCTCTGATTGGTCTGCAGTGAAAGACCCAGGAGGAAGCGGAGGAACAAGTCCAGGTGTCCATTTGGACTCTGTAAAGCCTCGTCCACAGCTCTCTGATGGAGACGTCTTAGATCTGGTTTATAGAATAACTTCAACCGAAGAGAAACTGTTTGTCCTTCTTCCAGCAGGTTAACTCCAGACCTGATGAGGGTCAGACGGACATGAAGAGCAGCCAGAAACTCCTGAACACTCAGATGGATGAAGCTGAACACCTTCTCCTGGTATAGTCCTCTCTCCTCTTTAAAGATCTGTGTGAACACTCCTGAGTAAACTGAGGCTGCTGTGATATCGATGCCAGACTCTGTCAGGTCTGATTCATAGAAGATCAGGTTTCCTTTCTGCAGCTGATCAAAAGCCAGTTTTCCCAGAGACTCCATCATCTCCCTGCTCTCTGGACTCCAGTGTGGATCTGTCTCAGCTCCTCCATCATACTTGACCTTCTTGACTTTGGTCTGGACCACCAGGAAGTGGATGTACATCTCAGTCAGGGTCTTGGGCAGCCCTCCTCCCTCTCTGGTTTCCAGTACATCCTCCAGAACTGTAGCAGTGATCCAGCAGAAGACTGGGATGTGGCACATGATGTGGAGGCTTCGTGATGTCTTCATGTGGGAGATGATCCTGCTGGCCTGCTCCTCATCTCTGAACCTCTTCCTGAAGTACTCCTCCTTCTGTGGGTCAGTGAAGCCTCTGACCTCTGTCACCATGCCAACACAGTCAGGAGGGATCTGATTGGCTGCTGCAGGTCGTGTGGTTATCCAGAGGCGAGCAGAGGGAAGCAGTTTCCCCCTGATGAGGTTTGTCAGCAGCACATCCACTGAGGTGGACTTCCTAGGGTCCGTTAGGACTTGAGTTTTATTGAAGTCCAGAGGAAGTCGACACTCATCCAGACCATCAAAGATGAAGACCACCTGGAAGTCTTCAAAGCTGCAGATTCCTGCTTCTTTGGTTTCAGTAAAGAAGTGATGAACAAGTTCCACCAAGCTGAACTTTTTCTCTTTCAGCACATTCAGCTCTCTGAAAGTCAGTGGAAACGTGAACTGGATGTCCTGGTTGCTTTTGTCTTCAGCCCAGTCCAGAGTGAACTTCTGTGTTAAGACAGTTTTCCCAATACCAGCCACTCCCTTTGTCATCACTGTTCTGATTGGTTCATCTCTTCCAGGTGGGAGTTTAAAGATGTCTTCTTGTCTGATGGTTGTTTCTGGTCTGTGTGGTTTCCTGGATGCTGTTTCAATCTGTCTGACCTCATGTTCATCATTGACCTCTGCAGTCCCTCCCTCTGTGATGTAGAGCTCTGTGTAGATCTGCTCCAGAAGGGTCGGCTTTCCTGCTTTAGCAATCCCCTCAAACACACACTGGAACTTCTTCTTCAGAGAAGATTTCAGTTTACAGCCACAAACTGAAGCCAGAAGTTCTGAATGAAAAGAAGAAATAAGATGAGTCAGTAAAGATTTCAAGCCTGTGAAGAATGAGGATGTGAATATGTGATGTTCCAGGTGTTGAGACATCAGTAAATGTGTCATTTATCCAGCAGCTTCCATCTTTAGAGAAATCCTCTTACTGCTCTGCAGACGCTCAGCCAGCTCCTCCTGCTTCATTCTCCTCAGGAAGTCCACTGTCATCTTCACTAATGCCTCTCTGCTCTTCCTCTGCTCTTCATCCTCACCCTCCAAGACTGAGCATTCTGGGTAATCTGTACACATTAGCTTCTGGATCTTCTTCAGCTCATTCTTCACAAAAGTGATGATGTTGTCCTCCAGCAGCTGGAAGAGAAAACCATATGAAGGACACATTCAGACTGAAATCATGGAGACAAACATCAGATCCATGTTGGACACACTGACAGTCCACTGGTCTGCAAAGGTCACCATGGAGACCACTGAGGACAGAAGACATGGAAAAGTAGTTGTTGGACATGTACAGACCATAAATATGGAGTCCAGCTGTGTCTGATGCTGCTGAACAGACGGACCACTGGGACGCTCTGAGCTCTGCTGGTCCACTCTGTGGAGGAATCAGGAAGAATCAGCTGATATTCCGTCTGTTCCATCTTTATCAGGTAAAACCTGTTTTTCCATCTAAACAAACTTTTTCTTTTCTGTAAAGTTCAATGTTGTAGAAAAACATAATCTATTAAACTTATTTCTATAAAATTTGTTTCAGTGACATAATCTAACACATCTATGGCCAAGCTGCTGTTGGAGATCTGGGGTCTCCAACTCTGCGCAAAATCTTTACTAAAAGTCTACGTGCGCCAAAAACCCAAAGTTTGCGTGCGCCGAAAAATATTCAGATTTATAAAACTGTGCGTACGCACAGGTGCAAGCAATTTCCTCTTTATAAATCACACTCTTCCTAGAACTTTGCGCAGGTGAAACTGGTTCATATCCCGCCCCCGACACACCCACATTCTTCCATAGATGGTCGATGCAAAGTAGCTCATAAATATATAAACAAGCCAACTGCGCCATGACAGCGTCAGCTTAATAATGGCAGAGAGGACGAGAAAGCGCAATTTTACCGAGACTGAAGTCGAGGTGCTAGTTGGTGAGGTGGAGGCTCGAAAGGATGTTTCATTTGGCGGCCACAGTCGTGGAATAACAAATAAGCGAAAGGCTGCTGAGTGGCAGCATATTGTTGCTGCGGTGAATGTTGTTAGTGTGACGGAGAGGTCTGTGCCTGAAGTAAAAAAAAAGTGGTCGGATCTGAAAGTGGATGCAAAAAAGCAGACGGCATGCCACCGCCAGAGTGTGTCTGCCACTGGTGGGGGTCCTAGCACACCCAGCCCCTCACCTCTGATGTCCAGAATAGCCTCCATACTTGGGCCTGAAAGTGTGAGTGGCATAGTGATGGAGAAGGAGGGAGACACGGACCAGGCAGAGACCACAGAGGAGACCGGTAAGTAATTCTGTATAATTTTTATTTTGGTTCAACTAGGCTAAGACTTAAAATTAATAAACACAGATCTTGTCCTCCAGTAACACTTCAGATGGAAGGAGTGGGTGGAGAGGAGAATCCCAGACCTGGGAGTCCCGAAACCGCTGCCGGAGTGGCCTGCCCAAACCCAAATGTGCCCCAAGCGCATGGCACACCTGGAAGTGGCCGGGTGCTGACTGATGCCGTCCTGAAAACGCAAAGGGAGACAATTGACGCAATCAAGGAAGTCAAAGTTGAATTGAAACAAATCCGTGAGGTTATAACTGAAATTTCTGGTGTGTTGCGTGAAATTTCCACTTCATTAAAAGAAATTGCTTCAAAATGAATATTGCTTACAGTTTTCTCACAAATGTTGCATGACCTGTTCGCGTAGCCTTGCTCCATGCCGGAATTCTTCATGTCGTTGAGGGGGCAGTGGATCAAAATTATCAGGATGAGGGGGAGGGGGGCCAGGTGGCAGAGGAATGGCATTCCGCATCGCCAAGTTGTGCAGGACACCACACGCCATAATGATTTTGCAAACCTTTTTTGGATGGTACAGCAGTCTGCCCCCGGAGGCATCCAAGCACCTCCATCGGCTTTTGAGGTAGCCGATGGTGCGTTCCACAACAGATCGCGCACGGCTGTGGATCAGATTAAAGCGCACCTCCTCTGCACTTTGCGGGTTTGGGAAAGGAGTGAGGAGCCAGCGCCTGAGGGGGTAGCCACTGTCACCTGCAAATTATATCAAATAATCTGAATCAAGTGTGTGTTAGAATTTCTACAATTTATAGGAAATTAGGACAAGTTTTTATTTAGGTTTAATTTATATTTACCAAGTAGCCAGCCATCACGCCCAGCGCCGACCTGCAGTCTATTCCCCACACTGCTGTGTGCCAGAATGAATGAGTCATGTGTTGACCCAGGCCACCGTGCCACTAAATTGGTCAGAACCATGCCCGAGTCGCAAATAATTTAGACATTGATTGAATGGACATTTTTACGGTTCACATAGACAAATTCGTTGTCACTCGGAGCCCTTATAGCAACATGTGTGCAGTCAATCGCACCGATTACATTTGGGAAACCGGACATTGCTGCAAATTGCCTTTTAATGTTGGCCTATTCTCCCACAGTGTATGGAAACTTAATGTATTGCGTGGTCATTTGAATAATGCCATCCAAAACAGTTGCCATAATTGTGATTAGTGATGGCTGAGATATTCCAGACCTAAAGATAAAATATAATGAAAATTATTTTGCTTTGGAGTGACAACTGTCATATATCCTATTGTTCATCAAACAAATAGCAGCATACCTGTCGGCTAATTCCCGCTGGAAAGAACCGGTCGCCAGAAACCCTAGAGTGGTTAAGACCTGCAAATGTACTGGGATAGCACGGTTCCGGCGGGTAGGTTGAGCTAACACTGGGCCCAGATCAGCACAAAGATTCAAGAGCACTGCTCTGGGGAATCTAAATCGGCTTATCAGCCACTCATCATCATGGGCCAGAAAATCCTCATGGTCTCTAAAGACTCTCTCCATCCTGATCCTGCCATTGGCATAGTCTTCAAGCAATGCCAGCGCATCCATTGTAAAGCATTACGCACCAGTGTCACTGCAGTATTTATGTTTACTCAGTAATTACAGTAATTGCTATACAGCTTGTCACAATTAATGGAACAATGATCTTTTATTCTTTTACGTTTTGATGTTTTCTCTTCTGCACCCCTGCTGCAATGCTTTTTATGTTTTATGTAAAGCATTTTGAATTATCCTGTACATTAATTTGCTTTATAGATAAACTTGTCATTGCTACAAAATTTGAAGATGAACATACACTTCGAACACACTGTGCTGTAAGTCCTGAATGGGTGCTTATGGCTTAATTGAGGACCATACAAGGGTTTACGAGGGTCTACAGTCTGATATTAATGGTTAAATGCATGAACGTGGCTTAAGTTCATCATCTCACCAGCGGTGCCGCCAGTTTCCCCGTCTCCAAAATGTTCGTGCGCAAAGTTCAGAATGTGCGCACCGGTGCGCACATTCTCCCGTCAGGTTTGTTTTTATAAATCAGAAACTTTGCGTGGAAAATCACTTACGCCACTTTCAAGCCCTGTTTTGTGCGTAAGCAAGCTTTATAAATGAGACCCCTGGGCTCTTATTTATAGACTAATCTGGGTAAACACCACCAGTAGACCAACCCCCAGGGTGCTTTTCTTTTCTGTACATGTGTAATTACAACAAAGGATAATCTGACTTTTTTCTTAACAATAACAAGTAAATCTGGAAGAACTTTCCCATTTCTTGATTTTTCATACAGCAGGTGAAAAACTTTAATTTGGGTAATAAATGAATGAGAGGATCACAAACATTTATTTCATGAAGATTGCTGCTGTCTGTCCACTGATAGTGTGTTTGCATCGGGCAGGAATTGGACACAGAGCAGAAGAGGAATGACATGCTGTCACCGCAGAGAAACACTGAATTTCATTCCCAACAAAAACACAGTAAACATTGGTGAATACTCATTAATCTGACACGATACTGTACATATCCATGATGCAGCTTAAAATGAATACGTTAAGTACGGTAGTTAACTCTCATTAAAGGCAGGGTGGATGATGTTTTCCAAGAGCATATTTTACTATATTGCTTCGTCTTCTTCACACCCCGATTGCAGTCAACTAATTAGATGTTCTGACACAAAAATTTAAAAAAATTAATGACCTGTGGAACGGACAGGAATGAAAAAACCCCATCCAATGAAAGGATGGGACTGCTCACAGCCCGTGCTGATTGATATAATGATTATTATCTCCATCAAACTCAATTGCTGTCTGTCCCCCTCTCACCCTACCCATGCGCACATGCACGCGTTTGCATCTCCCCGTAAGTGTCTCACAGTGCAGATGAACGTAGCTGCTTGCTTCTCTTATCTCTGCCGCTGTTTGCTCTTAAAAAGAATAAAACAGATGTGGATCAAGTCATGGAGGGGTTGGTGTTTGCAGTGACCATGTTTTACACCACAGAAGAAGTTGGAAAAGAGATAATTATCACTTTTAACAAGCGTGGTTCCTCTGCTGTTTACTGGGAAGCTAACAAGCTAGCCACTCGGCTGTTCTCTGGGAGATGTTGTGAAATATAAAATTATTTGCTCTGTTCAGGGCAATATTGTGACCAGAAAATAAAAATAGTTCAGTCAGAAACACAAATGGATCACATACACGATGTTCTGCAGCCTTTAGTTCAGGGGTCGGTAACTAAGTACCAATTTTTTTTCCATACCAACTGAACGCAGGCCAAAGTCACATCTTCACCATGTAAAATTTGTTTTTTCCAAATAAAGTTTCCTCTCATCTATACTTTTGAACCATACTTTTACCTACCGCAGTTGATAGTTTTGCAAAAACAATTTAATTAACTTATTGGTTAAAAATCTATTACAGTGGCACACACAGAGCCATCTTTTTCATAACTCCTTTTTTCTCCACGAGTCTCTTATATTTCTCCATCAAGCCAGATGATCTGAAGCCAAGCTGATGTGCTTTATTTGATCATATTTTGCCAGCTCATGAATCATGAATGAATGTTCTGAAATCTGTGTGAAACTGATGTTTTGTGGTCGCAGATATTAGTCACAATGTAGTCAATGATGAAATAAAACCAAGTTTATCTACAAAGGGAGGATGTGTTGGAAAATGTGTGATGTTATTTGTAGATGTGTCCAAACACAAGAGTTTATTTTCATTGATATATATTTAATATTCTGTTGGATCTAGTGTGCTTTGTTGTCACCTACAGCAGATAGAGGATATTGAGTTGTCAGGATTAACCTGGTCTAGTTGCATTTACATGGTGGAGGTTGCTGTGAACTAAGCACCGCGCACACAGCAGAGTTCAGTAACAACAAACCAGTTATTTTCCTCGTCTTTCTATCTGGTCTTTTTGCTCCTGAAGCAACAGTTCTGAGTGTTTAGTAACTGTGCTGTTCCAGTCATTTGGCTCCACACCATTTAAAATTCTGAACCTCTTAAGCTCTATAGCTCTTTTTAAGGTGTCTGCTTGAAAATGACATACCCAAAATGAATAGAGTATATCTCTGCATCTACAGTACAAGGTCTATTTGAGTAATTTTGGTGTCATAATAAAGGGAACACTTGGGACTTTTGTTCAAGTGTGTAAGACAGAATTTCTGTTAGTCATTCTAGTAAGCGGTTGTATAGGTTTGTATTCTTTGGCTGCTAGTTCACTGAGTTTTTGTCGTAGAGAAATAATAGTGGTACTGTTGAAATTGTCAGGATCTTAGCTTTCATATGATATACTATTTGTTTGTCTACCATGAAGTATCAGAGAGGTAGCGATGGAAATGTGCAGAGTGGGTGGATGCTCTGACCTTATTTAGATTTTGATATTTAAACATTAATTTGCTTGCTGTATGTTAAAATGACTTATGTGCTTGTAGCAGAGTTTCTCCTGTTTAATTTGATGTATGGTATGGCTACATTGCTACATAATTAGTGCAACATTGTGCGTCTTTTGCTGCAGTGAGTCTCAAGGTGGGGTTTAAGAGGCTACACTTTGCTGCTTCAGCCTCCAAATGAGGTCAGTTAAAGGTTAAATATGTAATACGGACAGAACAGTGACATCACGTGTGTCTAGGTCACGGGTCGGCAACCCGCGGCTCTTTTGTCCCTCTGATGCGGCTCCCTGGCATTTGAAAATTAATTAATGACTATTGTACTAAAGTGTATTTCATTTTGGTTGGCTCACTTTAATAATGTGATTCTAAAAGACCAAGACAAATTTCCCCTTGTGAGACAATAAAGTTAATCTTATTCTAAATTTGAAGATGATGATGATCCCTCTGAGGGATTCATGTACAGTTGCGCACTTTTCCCATGTTCTCCGAGCACTCCAAATGCAGCATGTGAAATAAAATCCAACTCGACTATTAAAATAAAGACATAATTTATATTGTACCATTTTGCAAAGCAGCCCATTGAGTGACAGGTGCAATAAACAGGTAACTGCAGTAAAACGGCGAGTAGCTATCCAGCATGTGATATGATGCGTCTCACACACCTTTACGCAGCCAGTGTTAATAACTGCACTTCATGCTCACGTGCAGCTATTGTGCAGCATAGCATGATACAGCCCTATCCAATCAGCAATCACGGAATTAAACATTAAAAACGCAATTAATTCTAAACAGAATATCACTGAGTGTGGACCTGCCGCGGAGCGCTGAACTTTCTTCCTGGTGCACTATCCCACGAACGCCTCAGAGCAGAGGTCTCTGTTGTGCTTGGATTCAAGTGCAGTCGACTGAGGATCACAACACTGCTGTTGCTGCAGTTATCCACTCTGACCCTGTCATGCTGCGCTTTGACCACTTCTCCAGCCAGGTAGGCTGACGATGGAGAAGAAAAATGTCTGATGCACGGAGCATGTTCAGTGCTGCGTGGGAAGATTCGTTTTCATTGCTGACCAAATTATTTTGCGTAGCTATGTTCATATTTTGTGAAATAGTAATTTCATGTTGTGACCAACAGTCTTCAGCATGTCGAACAAGTAACGCAGAGAAGTTTATAACTGACAGCTAACATTAGCCATGTTAGCAAACAAGCTAGCTTACCGATCCAGGAGGAAAGTTGCCATTTCCGTGTTTTGACGCCGTGGAAAACGTTTATGTGGGTCCATTTAGTGTAATCTTCAACTAAAGGTTTTGCTCTTCTCAGGTCACTCCTCCTCAGAAGCAGATAACATCTCCACGGCTCTGAAGCAGCTGCTTCACTCGTCGTCTCCACTGTTTCCCTGTACCAGCCTAACTGGGCCCAAAACACGAATGCCACACAAAGATCGTATTTGGCAACCCGCAATGGCGGCGTGTATTGGCTTATAGACATAAATATAATGCCATTATCGAACCCGTTAAAATTTATTTAACAGTCTTATCTTGAGCAGAACGGTATCTCTGAGAAATTTCAGTCAGATTTTAAAGCATTTTATAGTACAGAAGCAGCATTAAAAGTTTTAATGATCTGCTTTTAACTGCAGACCATGGTAGTTCCACTGCGCTGATACTTTTAGATCTAGCATCTGCCTTTAACATGGTTGATCATCAGATCCTTTTGACCCGTTGGCGTGGCATTAACCAGTCATACCTAGCTGACAGGAGTGTTTCTGTCAGTTTAGGTCAGTACTCATCTGCTGCCTGCCCTCTCAACTGTGGGGTCCCCCAGGGTTCTATTCTGGGTCCTATTTTGTTTTCTTGGTATCTGCTTCCGTTGGGTTCTATCTTTAGTAAGTTTGGCATTTCTTTTCATCTCTTTTTGGCTTTTCTTTTCTGCTTTGCAGATGACCTGCAGATCTATCTGCCACTGCCGACCAGGTCTTCTGGGTCCATTGACTGTCTGCTGCAGTGCCTTGCTGAGGTGCATTCATGGCTGACTCAGAACTTTCTCCAGCTAAACAGGGATAAAACTGAAATTATTGTATTTGGTGAGTCAGATCTATTGGATGGTCATGTTTGTGTAATTGGCTCCTTGACACAATACTCCAAGCAATATGTCAGAAATCTTGCAGTGACCTTTGACTCTCGGTTCAGATTGTTTTTTTTTTTTTGATATACTTTAT
Source organism: Atherinomorus stipes (assembly GCA_023101725.1). NCBI lineage: Eukaryota > Metazoa > Chordata > Actinopteri > Atheriniformes > Atherinidae > Atherinomorus > Atherinomorus stipes. The sequence goes on from JALJCO010001238.1 coordinate 58,511, forward strand.
TCAAAAGTATATCAAGCCAATTAGGAAATTCATTCTCTGCACTTTCACCCATCTCAGGTTGAACCTGAGAACAGTGGGCCCCCGGGGAGCAGTTGGTGGGGGGTTAAGGACCTTGCTCAAGGGTCCAGAGTGGTTCACGTAAGTGCCGTGTCTGGGATTCAAACCCGGGTCTGCCGTGCCAAAGCCCACGACATTAACCACTACGCTATCCACTAGATTCTATAAACAGATAAGCTCTGATGTCAAATCCAGCTTTTTTCATTTGCGCCTTCTAGCCAAAGTCAAATCATATCTGCCATATCAGGGCTTAGAGAGGGCGATCCATGCTCTGGTTACCTGTCGCTTGGACTATTGTAATTCCCTCTATTTTGGAGTAGAGCAGTCTCTTCTTCAGCGCTTGCAGACTGTGCAGAACGCAGCTGCTCGTCTCCTGACAGGGTCTAAATGCATATTACTCCGGTGCTTGTTTCTTTACACTGGTTGCCAGTGCAGTTTAGGATTCAGTTTAAGATTTTACTACTTGTTTTTAAGAGTCTTAATGGTACTGCACCTCCCTACCTCTTGGTAGTGCCCTGCACAGGTCCAATATCTGAGCCCGAGTCTGGCCTTGGCCCAAAAGGGTGGAGCCCCAGCCCGGCCCGGCCTGGCCCGACAGACCTTCAAAGTTCTCAGGCCCGAAACCCAATAAAGCCCGACTTTTTTTTTTTCTCCTTAAACCAGGCTGTCATTAAAACATGTTCATTGGGGATCTTGGCGTGATATTACGCTATTTTCATTATATTTTTTTATCAAAATAAAGTTATTAAATTGATTTAACTTAATGACTGCATTCTTTTATTAATGAGAATTGGTGCGTTCAGGTGCAGTTATAGGTACACCTCCGATCTTATCTGAGAACTTTTATGGCACAAGCGGGGGATATTTCGTTTCCTTTCAATATTAACTTTAGTTTGTAAAGTGTATGAAGCATTTTGGCTGATGTTTAATTTATGATTTTGTTTAATTAAATGACGATGCAACTGCAACAGCGCACGGAAATTTGACCTACATATCGCAGCCATAAGATACAAAAGCCAACGCACTTAAAAAAGTATCTCAGTGTCTATTATTACTATAAACGTAGCAAAAGCTTATCAGAAATATTTTCTTCTTTATCTTAATAAAGACAACAACTAGGAGCAGCAGAACTATCAATCTATAACAAACAACTTGTCCTGCGCAGCAAGGATGCCAGTGACGGGAGGGGGAGAAAGGAAAAGCGGCTGCTGCGTTCAAGTGTTGCCATTTGAATTGGTTAAACACAAACACCGCACACATCTCTCTAATTAGCGGGTTTTTAAAAAAGGAGGGCCCGAGGTAATGATATGGTCACTGGCCCGAAGCCCAGCCCACGGGCCGGGCTTCCATCGGGGCCCGCGGGCTTGGGGCTCCAGTGCAGGGCTCTACCTCTTGGAACTTCTGAACACTTACAGCCCAGTCAGAGCACTGAGGTCAACAAACCAGATGCTCTTGACAGTCCCTAGAAGCAGGCTAAAAGGAAGAGGTGATCGGGCTTTTTCTGTTGCTGCTCCTCGGCTTTGGAACAGCCTGCCCCTAACCATCAGATCTGCACAGTCCGTTGATCATTTTAAATCACTGCTGAAAACTCATTTGTTTTCACTGGCTTTCCAACCAGCGTGAGAGAGTCTCATCTATCTATATTTATATTCTATATTTTTGTATCTTTGGTTTTATCCATTTATGTGATTGTGTTTTTTATTCTGTTTTTATTTCTGATTTATTCTTTTATTCTGTACAGCACTTTGGTCAACTGACGTTGTTTTCCTTTTTTTTTTTAAGGATTTTTTGGGCACTAGTGGCCTTTATATGACAGTATATAGCAACAGGAAAGGGGCAGAGAGTGGGGAGTGACATGCAGCAAAGGGACCTGGACCAGGAATTGAACTGGGGCCGACTGCGCTGAGGAACTGTAGCCTCTGTTCATGGGGTGGCTGCTCAACCAACTGAGCTAATCACCGCCCCAACTGAGGTTGTTTTTAAATGTGCTCTATAAATAAATTTGACTTGACTTATTTTATAATTATTTTTAGGCTAAATATAATTTTTTCTTTGAAATGTACTTTCATTCTGTATCCCCCCGAACGACCTGTGGAGGGATTATTTTTTTAAAATATAGCTTTTAATAAAAATGTTCCATATTCAACCTTTAACTCTCCACTTCACCCCACTGAGGTGAAGCAGACGGGACTCTGCTGCAACTAGAGGAGCTGTGTGCTGGTTAGTGGTGAAACTTGAAGTAAAACATTGAGAGTAAAACAGTTTCCTCTCATGTCCAACTTTCTCTGCTCCCGACATCTCTCCCCCACTCTCACCTCCCCCTCCCTCCCTGCTCTGACTGGCGCTGTATCAGATCAGCTGACTTGCTGCGCTTCTCTGACCTTAAAGGGACAGCGCTGCAAACATCACCATGTCTGAGTAGTGAGACATAACTGCACGAACACAGTCAACTTTTTTTCTCTTACTTGTCCTGTCCAGCGTCGTAGCAGCAGAATGATAGTCTGGCTGCTTTGTTGTGTTGAACAGAAAAGTCAACCTTTTTAAGAAAACCATCTGGCGAGGCAGCTATTATTGGTGGCAGGCCAATTTTGTCCTGCAGGCCACTTCTTTAGTTTTATCTGCAGGACCCGTCTGGGCGACATGATTTGTACAGTCCTTAAAGGTTTCCCTGAAGATTCCCCCTCTGAAAATAAACATAGACTTGTGCAAGTGAAATCCATCTCAAACCGCGCCTTTGGGCCTTTACTCGCGTGCAGTGATGTTTCTGGGTGGAGATTTCTGTTTATATCACCAGCCAATGACAGAGCTAAGAGCATGACGCTGTGTGGGAATAAGCTCATGATTGGAGCAGACGCCAGTCACTCCAACTCTCAAAGGAAAAAAAAGGAAGAAAGAAAACGACAGATGCACAGAAGAAAGGGTAAGAGCTTTAGATAGTACACGTTGGAAAACCAGGTTAATAATGGTTTGGCTTTTACCCGCTTCTGAGCTCTGAAGGAGGCTTGAAGCTGAAAGGGCTGAAGAACAAGGCGGCCATTCGACGGACAGGGAGGGGCGCTCAATTTAAATGCTGTTGTTTGCAAACAGAAACGGTGGGGAGGGGGGTCTTCAGACTCTACCTTTAATCAATACCCAAAGCCAAACACATGACAAAGTAGAAACGTAACAAACTTTGCAAACATTTTAGTATTTCTTGACCAACTTTAGAAGTTAAAACGACATTTGCGTTTTATATTTCAGTGTGGCTAGTCAGTTATCAAAATCAGTTTCTGGAGATGAATAATAGTTTACATTAATGCACAGATGTCAGAAAAATATGTCAGAATAACTTTGAGACCTCCAGATAACATACCTACAGGTTATCAGTTACCTTGGACGACTGTCCAATGTTGTCAGTCCAGATGTTCATGCTGCTTTCCATGTTAGCATATAAAAGGTAATTAGGACTAGAACCCTAAGGAATGGCCGCACAATTTACAAAATGCCCGTCGGACAGGTCTATATAATTGTGCATAGGACCTTTACAAAAAGTGTACGTACAACCAAAACACAAAGTTTGAATACGCCAAAAATATTCAGATTTATAAAACCGGGCGTGCGTACAGGTTGAAGCAGTTCCCCTTTATAGATCACCATCTTTCTGGAAGTTTGTGTAGGTGAATTTGGCTGATACCTCACCCACAACACCCCCACCTTCTACCATAAATGGTCAGTACGAAGTACCTTATGGATATTTCTGCATAGGTCTATAGATAAGCCAGCTGATCTGTGGCATGTACAACTTATTTGTGACAACTGAAGAGACAAAAAAACCTAATTTCATGGAGACTGAAGTGGAGGTGCTTGTTGGTGAGGTGAAGTCTCACAGAAATGTTTTATTTAGGCGTCATAGTGGAATCACAGATAAAGGAAAGTCTGCTGAGTGGCAGCACGTTGTTGCAGCAGTGAATGATGTGATGGAGAGGTCTGTGCCAGAAGTCACGCTGAGGGAACCATCTCAATGTAACTTTGTGCAGAACACAGAACACATTTTTGGCGTGGTACACCAGTCTGAATCCTAATGAGGAAGTCAATCTATGATTAAATTTGATATGAAGGGACATTAAATGTTTGAGAATGTGGCAGGACAGGAGGAGAGTCCGGGCGGGGTTTGATCCTTAGCCTCTAAGAGTCGTGTGCACTAACCAGTCAGTCAAAGGCACATCTGCAGCCGTGTAGCCAGGACGCATTATCAGTTGGAGGCATAGTGACAGAACCCCATGCTATGGATATACGAAGTACCGGTACTGTTTGGTACTGGTTCCTAATATTAACTATACTCGGGTACCATGAACTCACTGGCTACCATTCACGTGTTTCCATGTTAATTCAAATGCGAACGTTAACTGCCAATCATGGGTGTCCACGTTAATTAAGGGTTTTAATTGGGGGAGCTGTTTTAATCTCTGGCGGAGCTTGTCAGAGAGAACCAAGTGCTGATCATCTTTAAAAAACCTACCAGGAAGTGATGCGCTTCTATGATGCTTCCTGTGTTACCTTGCTAACGGCTGTTAGCCCAAGAAGTATGCTGGATTCTGCTGCTGGGGGGAGAGAACATGGCATCCGGTTGTAATCGAAGCAGTTTAGGAGGTGGAAAAAGTGATCAGTGACAGACACGATCGATTGAAGACACATTCATAGATGGAAATACAGCAGCGAAGTGCGCCAGCTGAAAGTGAAAGTAAGTCTACAGCACGCGGTTGTTTCCTGCGGGGGGGGGGTGCTTGTCTAAGCTAATCTAATCCTACGGTTGAATCAGACAGCAGGCTATCATTCTACGTAGTTCTATCATTCTACATAATTTAATTGCTCCAATAAGAGCACACTATCAAGTAAACAACGCCCCCCCCTCTCCTAACGGTCTATGCACCGTCCTCTCCCCCCCTCCCCTCCCTGTCTGATTCAGCTTCGTGTATGGAGCTAGTAGTAACTTCTGTGCAGTCAGGTCTGGATTTTCAAACAAATGGATTTAAAAGAAAACTTGTGCAGCAACACTGAGGGAGGGGGCCACAACCTTGTCATTACCTGTAAGTTTATTTATTTTCTAAATGCTGTCTTGTCTGATAAACGTAGCTCACACTGTCTAAAGTGCCCATGTTGCTAGCAGTTAGCCTTTAGCAAAGTCCGACCGCAGCTTGACCTAGATTCTCCAAATAAGGTCATAGCCAAATAAGGCGTAGCCAATCAAAATGAAGTCAACGTGGTCTCCGGGTAAAGCTCCATATCATCACCGGACCCAACTGTATTACTGAGGAAGTGAGGTCTGGCGTTTCAAAACAATACTCCGCTGTAAAAAATGCCGTTTTTTTCTTTGGAGTATTTACATATGCAGTAATGCCAACAACATAAACTAGTTTTTAACTGCTATGTCATCACTCCTTTAAAAACCCTGGCAATATGGAGCGCTCTGCTCGGAAAAGGTCTGGCAGTCAATGAGTTAAGATTCTGGATAAATGATACTCAATAAGAGTATCTATAAATATCAGTATACATAAGAAGAATCAGTATTGGTATCAGCATCAATAAAATCATAACGATATACATCCCTACCCTAAGCAGACACATGAGGAGTCATGATGCAGTCTGGTTTCAGTTCCCCACCTCACCATCTGTGTCACCAGTTTCCCCAGTCTCCAAAACCAGTGTACGCATGGGTCAGCGTTAACATGAAAGATGCACATTCTCCCATCAAGTTTGCTTTTTGCTGGAAACTGACTACACCAGTTTCAGGCCCTGTTTTTTGCATATGCAACATTTATAAATGAGACCCCTGCTGATGATTGTCAGCTTTTTAAATGAGAGCTCCCACTTTCTGCAGCTCTCTGAACTCAGACACAGTAAATCTGAAACTACTGAGAAATCCTCCTGAAAACTTTCCTCACCTTTATCACACTGTTTTATTATTGGAGCTTTTATCTGGAGATTTGCGCTCATTTAGTAAAAAAGTAAAGATTAAATCAGTGTCACATCTGAGCATAGAAATGTGGGAAAGAGCTGAAACACATGTTGGAATAAAAACTGTTCACACTGACTTTGATACAACATTTACACCCAGCTCACCTCCGTTCCTCTGAGCTGAAATCAGGATTACGATCCTTTGACACGTCGCTTTTAAAGGACACACAGCTGGATCCTGGTCCTGGTTCTGGTTCAAACCTTTGAATAAAGATGGTTTAATAATTTCACTACTGAACTCTGAAATTGTTCAACAGCATTTTATTAAAACAAGAATCTGGAAGACAAATCAGAAACTATCATATTCCAAACATGAGGCAGAATTTAGGGCTGGACGATTATGGAAAAAAATTATAATCACGATTATTTTGACTGATATGGGAATCATGATTAATATGAACAATTATTTGATGATTTTATAAAAAGTGTTTATTGAACCACCAAAACTCAACTTCAAATATAACTTAAAAAAATAAAACCAGAAATAAATTAGAAACAAGTAAAGGAGTAAAATAAGAATATTATTTAAAATGATGATAGCGATAAAAATGAATACAGATCTGGGCATGAAAAAGTTCCCCTTTCAGCCGACTGACAGCCACTTACAGAATTAAGAATTACCAGAATTACCAGCAATTACAGCAACTTACCAGCAACTTACCAGCGACTTGTCTGCTAATTCAATCGCACAGAGAAACGCCTGTGTGCCCAGGAGAAACGATTTCAGAGCATAAATGAACGCCCGGAACAAGAATGTTTCCACACGCCAAGTTTGGACACCGTACGTGATGGCATATTTGTGGGACAAGTCGTTCAGCCAGTGATAGTGCAGTAATGGTGCACTATTAGTGCACCACTTCTGGCAGAAAAAGGAGGAACTTTTTCATGCCCAGATCTGTATCCAGTCTACATGCATTCCTGTTCTTTACTCCCTGCAGTTTGCTTCCTATAACTCCACCAGTCTGTTCACTTCAGGATTAATCGTTTTTCTTCGATTACAGTGTTTTTCTAATTGTGAAAAGGCAAAATTGAAATCACGATTAAAATTTGATTAATTTTCCAGCCCTAGCAGAAATGACATCAAGAAATGATTCAACTGAAACTAGTTTTCATCTGAAATATGATCCAACCTCCACTGAACACGGACAGATACTCACTGTTGCTCTGAGGAAACACCAGCTCGGAAATCAATAATCTTATCCATCGACCGGTCACTCTTCATGGACACACAGCTGGGTTCAGGTCTGACTTCAGGTCCAGGTCCAGGTCCAGGTCCAGACTGGCTCCTGTGAATCCAGATGTTTGGTGTGAGTTGTGATCTCTGACATGGAGAAGAGTCATGGACAGTTAGAGATGCTCATCTCACCTCTGAGTGCTTTTAGAGGGAGGGGCTCCCTCCTCTCTGTCCTCACACTGATCCATGATGCTGAATTCACATCAGCTCACACACACTTTCTACCTTCATCTGCAGAGGAAACACACATCATTCATCTGAACATCAACTGAAATCCTCCTCTCCATCATCAGCTGCTCCTCCTCTGATTGGCTCTGAGTTTCTGTTTCATATCAGTGTCAGATGAATGCAGTCAGACAGCAGTGAGGAAGAGGAAGCTGCCTTCAGCTGGAGTGATGGGACAGCAGACCATCATCTTCATCGCCATCATGTTAGATCTCAGCTGCTGGAGAACTTTAATAAAGCAGATCTAAAATGGAAATATTTCTTTTATTTGCATGAAAAAGAGACTGAAAGTAAATCAGATGAAAGTCAACTTTATTTGTAAAGCGCTTCAAACACAGCAGCTGCTGATACAAAGTACTGAACAGAGGTAAAAGCAGAAATTAGGTCTCACAATGGGGAAAAAAGTGAGAACATTAAAACAAATATGAAACATAAGAACAATCACAACAATGAACAGTAAAAACAATATAAATATCAGAAAAAATAAGACTTAAAACAACAAAGTGGCTGCTCATGAAGGGTGGAACGCCGGGACAAACAGGGACTTAAAAAGTGCCAGAGATGAGGCCTGTCTAATGTACAGTGGCAGCAAGTTCCACAACTTTGGGCCGCCACAGAAAATGTTCTATCCCCTCACATCTTCCACCGAGACCTCGGTACATCTAACAGCAGCAACTTAGCTGACTGAAGAGGGTGAGTGGGAGCATGAAGATGGAGAAGCTCTGAAAGATAGGAGGGGGCCAGGGCATTTAAAGATTTAAAAACCGATCAAAGAATCTTAGACTGAACCCTAAAAGATGAAGATGTGAAAACAGGAAACAGGAGAAAATGTTTGACATTTTCTGTCAGCAAACAGAAACTAAAGAATGATGTTAAAGAAGGAAACATGAAGAGATTCTAGTCTGGATGGAAAGTCTGACTGAAGGAGCTGCAGAATCACACACTGTAGCTTCAGATCCGTTAAACTGCTTCCTGCAGCACAAGGGAGGAAGCCACTGCTCATCTTCATCATCATCATCATGCTGTAAAGTCAGCTCCATCAAAACTGCAAAGCTACATCACTGATTATAATCAGACAGTTGAACTGGCATTCATGACATTTTATTTTGAAAGGAGAAACAGGAAGCAGCAGGAAGCTGCCGAGTGTGACTTTAATGTCGGAGACGAGACTTTGATCCAGGAAATAAAAACATGATGCAGCTGGTGAAAAAAAGACAAAACTATCAGCTGATCCAGTCAAACATCATCATTAACATCAAGATCAATAATGATCAGCTGATCATCAATAAACATTAACTTATCAATAAACATCAGCTGATGGTCATGGAGTCTGATTCCAGTTAATCAATAATCTGATCAGCATGTAGATTTGTCCTCAAACAGCAAGGTGATTAAAGTTGGAGGTGAAATCAGAAGTGAAGATGTTCTCCAAACATTCCAGAAACAAAGAGGAAAGTTCAGACTTACAGTTTGTTCAGAGATGAAGAAGAAGACTCTCCACTCCACAGAGACACACACAGGTGAGCTGCTTCCTGGAATCATCACAGTTCTACCTGAGATGGAGGCAGACACACCTTCATCTCCTTACTGATATGTGGTGTGACTGGTCGCACTGGTTGGACTGGTCTGAGCCTAAACTAAGCTGATGTCTGCAGAAGTGAACTTCATGTGTGATTCACTGTGCTTATATGAGGCCTATAATGTGTTTGAGAGCCTTAAAAGGACTCAGAGAATTTCAGTTCTGTCTTGATGAATTCTGATTGATGAATGAAGGATTCAGCAGGATGATGATCCAGTAATACAGGAGTTACACAGGAGTTATACAGGAGTTATACAGGAGTCATACAGAAGTTACACAGGAGTTACACAGGAGTTATACAGGAGTTATACAGAAGTTACACAGGAGTTATACAGGAGTTACACAGGAGTTATACAGGAGTTACACAGGGGTTACACAGGAGTTATACAGGAGTTACACAGGAGTTATACAGGAGTTACACAGAAGTAACACAGGAGTTATACAGGAGTTACACAGAAGTAACACAGGAGTTATACAGGAGTTATACAGAAGTTATACAGGAGTTACACAGGAGTTATACAGACGTTACACAGGAGTTATACAGGAGTTATACAGGAGTTACACAGGAGTTATACAGGAGTTACACAGAAGTAACACAGGACTTATACAGGAGTTACACAGGAGTTATACAGGAGTTACACAGGAGTTATACAGAAGTTACACAGGAGTTATACAGGAGTTACAAAGGAGTTATACAGGAGTTATACAGAAGTTACACAGGAGTTACACAGGATTTACACAGGAGTTACACAGGAGTTTTACAGGAGTTATACAGATCTGGGCATGAAAAAGTTCCCCTTTCAGCCGATTGCAGCCACTTACAGCAACTTACCAGCCACTTGTCTGCTAATTCAATCGCACAGAGAAAAGCCTGTGTGCCCAGGGGAAACAATTTCAGAGCATAAATGAACGCCCGGAACAAGGATGTACACATGCAAAGTTTGGACACCGTACGTGATGCCGTATTTGCGGGACAAGTCGTTTAGCCAGTGATTAGTGCACCACTTCTGGCAGAAAAAGGAGGAACTTTTTCATGCCCGCATCTGTACAGGAGTTATACAGGAGTTACACAGGAGTTACACAGGAGTTATACAGATCTGGGCATGAAAAAGTTCCCCTTTCAACCGACTGCCAGCCACTTACCAGCCACATACCAGCAACTTACCAGCCACTTGTCTGCTAATTCAATCGCACAGAGAAACGCCTGTTTGCCCAGGGGAAACGATTTCAGAGCATAAATGAATGCCCGGAACAAGGATGTTTCCACACGCAAAGTTTGGACACCGTACGTGATGCCGTATTTGCGAGACAAGTAGTTCAGCCAGTGATTAGTGCACAACTTCTGGCTGAAAAAGGAGGAACTTTTTCATGCCCAGATCTGTACAGGGGTTATACAGGAGTTATACAGGAGTTACACAGGAGTTGTACAGGAGTTACACAGGTTGTCCTAGTCAGGACTGAGTCATGGTTGCCAGAACTTTACAAGACCGACTGACTTTAGTGATGTAGTCGGTGGAAAATATTGAATAAAATGTTGTTCTGCATGACTGGCTTTATTTTCACTGTCATGTTTAACTTTATAATGCTTAAATTTACCATAAATTCTGGGCTACAAGCCGCTACTTTTGTCACTCGCTTTGAACACTGCAGCTTGACCAACGATGCGGCTAATCGATGGATTGTTTCGGATAAATGAGCTTCTGAAGAAAATAGGGTTGAAAAAAATTATCCTTTTATTAATGAGTTTATAGGGGAGCTAAATAAATCTTATCCTCATCCAAAAAGGTTAAGGGATGTGGATGGTTATTTGGTGAGAAAACGTTATATTGATTAGACTCCTGCTTCACAGAGGTGACCCGCAGCAGCACAAAAACACTCGTGCCTTCTTATGTTGGACATGAGCTCAACCTTGCAGTTGGAATGTCAAAGATCGGATGTTCAGAAGGAAAGTTACGAGCTCTTTTACAGCCCTCTGTCCAACCAGAGCTGCAGCACGTAAACTTGGAATCAGTGTTCACCGGTGAGACGTTGGAGACGGCAGCGTGAAGATTTTATTTTAACCAGCCTTCTTAAGCCCCGTTTCCACCAGCGGGTCTGGGCTGGGTCGGCCCAGGCCGGATCGCATGGGTTTTGCGTCCCCACTGCTAACTGTACCCTTACCCTGGAGGTATTAACCAGATAATGCTGCTGGTCGCGTGACATCATCACATCATTTTAACCAAAGCACCGCACCACACGTGACAGAAACAAAGGAGTCCCCCCTGCTTTGTTTTTACACCAGGTCACGCAGGAAGTGACTGATTTTTCAATGAATCAACGGATTGCTGTGTATTAGCTCCATCTCTTTGGTCCGGATCGGTTAGATCAGTACCCCTACTGAAGGGTACTAAAGAAGTAGGCCAGGTCGGGTTGGGTCGACCCGGCCTAAAAAAGTAGGCCGGGTCGGGTTGGGTATAAGGGTACCCCCGTCCTAGGTTTTATCTGTGGAGACCCTAAAAACGTGGACCGATCCGGCCCGACCCGACCCAGACCCGCTGGTGGAAGCGGAGCCTCACAGAGAGAGAGAGAGAGAGAGAGAGAGAGAGAGAGAGAGAGAGAGAGAGAGAGCTGCTCCTCCTCTGATTGGCTCTGAGTTTCTGTTTCATATCAGTGTCAGATGAATGCAGTCAGACAGCAGTGTGAGGAAGAGGAAGCTGCCTTCAGCTGCTGGACTTCTATCAGGACACCAGATGGAGGCATCGAGTCAGACGGACGTTACTATTAGATCAACATATGATTTAGCCAATAATGTTATAAAACTAACACAAAAATGCTTTGAAACTTCTCAGCAGCACAGAAGACGACACACTTCTTCCTCTTTTCTAAACTTAGAATATATTTTTATATTTTCAAACTTTTAGGGAACATGCAGTTAGAAACGGAGCTACTGAGCTGATGAAGATGTGCTCATAAAAACCTCTGGTGCCTCGAAGGTTAACGTGCCGCCCGCCGTTTATTTACTGGTTTTGCTAACATTATGCTGTTTGGTACATTTTCACCTATTCGGGGGGATGTTTGTGTGTTTAACATGTTTGTTTCTGTAGTGATGGACTCAGACCTGAACTTTGAAAAACACATCAAGGTGATCACTAAATCAGCCGACCATCACCTGAAGAACATCTCAAGGATCAAAGATCGGATTTCTCAGGAAAATCTGGAAAAAAACTAGTCCAGATTTTCCTGGACTATGAAAATCGTTTTGATCAACACCGTTGATCACAGTGTTGTGGTCACACAGCTGGTAGACGGTGTGGAGAACGCCCCTGGTAACTACAGCAAGCCAAATCTGAACTCACAGGACAATAGTACTGTCTGCAGTAATCAAGCCAACAGTAGTCAGTCAGCTTGATTACTGTAACAGCGTCTTTACTGGTCTACCTAAAAAACCAGTTAAACAGCTGCAGCTCATTCAGAACTCTGCTGCCCGAGTTCCCACGAAGACCAGAAAAGTGGACCACATCAGTCCAGTTCTGAGGTCTTTACACTGGCTGCCGGTCCATCAGAGAATAGACTTTAAAGTTCTGCTGCTGGTCTATAAAGTTCGGAATGGTTTAGATCCAAAATACATCAGTGACCTCTTGACCCAGTATGAACCTACTAGACCCCTCAGGTCATCTGGATCTGGTCTTTTATCAGTTCCAGAATCAGAACCAGACCTGGAGAAACTGCATTCAGCTTTTATGCTCCACATGTCTGGGACAAACTCCCAGAAAGTCTCAGATCAGCTGAAAGAGTTGATTTAAATCCAGTTGAAGACCCACCTGTTCTCAGCTGCATTTACATAGATTTTACTCAAAAGTTAAAATCTGCGCGTCTCTATATTCTCTCTTTTTAATCTTGAATGTTTTTAATGTTTCTAATCTTAAATTATGCTTCTGCTTTTTTGTTCTTAATGTTTTCCTTCCTTTTTGCATCCCGCTGTAATGCTTATAATGTTTTATGCAAAGCACTTTGAGTTGTTCTGTACATGTAATGTGCTATAAAAATAAACTTAGCTTAGCTAAAATTTGTTTACACGCATTTCACATGAAAATACATTTATTTCTTTTGAACAATTCAAGCTGAAAACGAACAGGAAAGGGCTGCAGTGATGTTTGGAATGATGCTGGAATGATACTGGAATGATATGGTACTGCTGGGTAAGATGCTGGAATGATACTGGAATGATATGGTAATGCTGGGTAAGATGCTAGCAATGATACTGGAATGATATGGTAATGCTGGGTAAGATGCTGGGATGATACTGGAATGATATGGTAATGCTGGGTAAGATGCTGGAATGATACTGGAATGATATGGTAATGCTGGGTAAGATGCTGGAATGATACTGGAATGATATGATAATGCTGGGTAAGATACTGGAATGATAGTAGAATGATATGGTAATGCTGGGTAAGATGCTGGAATGATACTAGAATGATATGGTAATGCTGGGTAAGATGCTGGAATGATACTAGAATGATATGGTAAAGCAGGGTAAGATGCTGGAATGATACTAGAATGATATGGTAATGCTGGGTAAGATGGTGGAATGATACTGGAATGATATGGTAATGCTGGGTAAGATGCTGGAATGATACTGGAATGATATGGTAATGCTGGGTTAGATACTGGAATGATACTGGAATGATATGGTAATGCTGGGTAAGATACTGGAATGATACTGGAATGATATGGTAATGCTGGGTAAGATGCTGGAATGATACTGGAATGATATGGTAATGCTGGGTAAGATGCTGGAATGATACTGGAATGATATGGTAATGCTGGGTAAGATGCTGGAATGATACTGGAATGATATGGTAATGCTGGGTAAGATGCTGGAATGATACTGGAATGATATGGTAATGCTGGGTAAGATGCTAGCAATGATACTGGAATGATATGGTAATGCTGGGTAAGATGCTGGAATGATACTGGAATGATATGGTAATGCTGGGTAAGATGCTGGAAGGATACTGGAATGATATGGTAATGCTGGGTAAGATGCTGGAATGATACTGGAATGATATGGTTATGCTGGGTAAGATGCTGGAATGATATGGTAATGCTGGGTAAGATGCTGGAATGATACTGGAATGATATGGTAATGCTGGGTAAGACACTGGAATGATACAGGAATGATATGGTAATGCTGGGTAAGATGCTGGAATGATACTGGAATGATATGGTAATGCTGGGTAAGATGCTGGAATGATACCGGAATGATATGGTAATGCTGGGTAAGATGCTGGAATGATACTGGAATGATATGGTAATGCTGGGTAAGATGCTGGAATGATACTGGAATGATATGGTAATGCTGGGTAAGATGCTGGAATGATACTGGAATGATATGGTTATGCTGGGTAAGATGCTGGAATGATACTGGAATGATATGGTAATGCTGGGTAAGATGCTGGAATGATACTGGAATGATATGGTAATGCTGGGTAAGATGCTGGAATGATACTGGAATGATATGGTTATGCTGGGTAAGATGCTGGAATGATACTGGAATGATATGGTAATGCTGGGTAAGATGCTGGCAATGATACTGGAAAAAATGCTGGTGAAGATGCAGGAAATGATGCTGGGAATTATACTTGAATTATATTGGGAATGAGGCTGGGAATGATATTCAGATTATACTGGTAATAATACTGGGAATGATACTGGGATTATACTGGCAATGATTTCAGAAATAATGCTGGAGGTCATACAGGGAAAGATACTGGACTTATATTGGCAATGATACTGGAAATAATGCTGGGAACAATACTGGAAATATACTGATAATGATGCTGGGACAATGTTGGAGTCATGTCAGATCAAGTCTGTTTTGTTTCTTAAGAACATTTAACTAACAGAGGTTAACCAAAGTTCTGCTGGTTCTGTCCTCCAGCTGCAGACACATCTAGTCTGGGCCGCAACCCTTTTTTCTCTGTTTTTTCTTTCTTATTTCTGATCTCAGACGATTTAACAGTTTAGAAATGGTGTGTTGTCCTGGCAGCTAGCTTGTTATCATAGCTGCTGAAACTGAGCTGATCCTGGTTCTGTTGGTGCTGAGACTGTGAAGAGAACTCTGCAGACAGCTGCATCTGAGTGAGGAAGAGGAGGAGGCCTACCACACCTGGCAGGACCCCAGCTGCTGGCTGTCCAAAGAGTCCTCTGAGACAGTCCAGGACAGAGTAGCAGGTTGGAAGATGGAGTTTGGACTGGAAGTCTTCCAGATCCAGCCAACCAACCAGACATCATGGTGGTCAACAAGTACAGAAGTAGATGGCAGTGATGGGTGAAGAGATCCTGACTGACGGCAACACCAGGAAGTGAAGTGATGGTCAACATCAGCTTTATTTATATAACTGACATTGTGGCCTGTGGCCAACCACGGTGCTGGACAGTATGATGCTCATTAACAAGAAGAAACAAGAAGAACAAGTTTAAATACACAGGATGGTGCTTGGATCCTAGGTGCTGGGCACTATGCATGGCAGGGATGTCCTCTACCCTGAGTCAAGCTTGTGCCTGACCGCATACCTTAAAGCTGGACTAGATGGTACAATCCTGTTTGTCCTGAGGAACTGAAACTGCAGGTGACTGGGGTTGGGTGGCTGAAGGAGCCAAGGTTATCATTGGGGTAATCAGGTGGGCACCCCCCTTCACTGGTGTTTCGTTGAAGGCCCACGACGCCTCCGGAGGGCTCAACAGCATCATCTGGCGTCCCAGATGTGCCCCCCTCCATCTTGGTCCCTTCCACCGCCCACCTTCCCTGATGCTGGTCGGTTGTTATTATGAGAGTTATTAAGTGTTCTCTCTCCTTCTGATCCAAAGCCACTGAGTGGCCGCTTCGGCAGCTTCAGACAATGCTATGATGGCTTGCCGTTGAGCTTGGCCTCGGATCCCCATGTTTTTGAGGAGCCTTGTTGCCGACTGGCCTACGAAACCCCTGCAGCCTACCTCGACAGGGAGAACAGAGGTTTTCCAACCCTGTTGTTCTGCGGTAGCTGCCAACTCGCTGTACCTAAGGCTCTTGCGCTCGTAGGCCTTGCCTATAGCATCCTCCCATGGCACTGTGAGCTCAATGATGAAAACTCTTCAAGTTGCCAAGGACCAAAGCACGAGGTCAGGTCAGATATAAAATGGTAAAATAAAACCGAGACAAGATCCAGTAGAGGTAACTTTGCTCAGATAAACATCAGGGTGAACATGTAACCATGGTGATCTCAGCACGTTTGACCGTGACACCCAACAGATCCTGGAAACACCATCAGAGTTCTCAGTCCAGAAGAGCTCAGTCCTCTGGTAAAGGACCCAGATCTACCAAATGAGGGCGAGTGTGGAGACGGTGAAACTCAGAAAAAGGATCAAAACTAGACACTGGGTAAAATCAGTAGCAGAATGTAAATGTTAAAAAGCTGATCTTGAATCTGAAGGCAGCACCACTTGTCTCGTTAACATTTGGACCTGAGGTCCTGCTCTAAAATGGAACCACCACTCATTATGTACTAAGTATGCACCAACACATGACTGAAATGATGAAAGACTGGTTCTGTATTATCTAAATACGAATGTTTTCTAGCTCAGGAAATATTTAGTATCAGTGGATTCCTTATAATCTCAGGATTGTGGATATGTCTGTCATGGCTGCATGAAGAACTGAATACAACAGACCTAAAAAAAAAAAAAAAAAACCCCACAATGGTAACACCAAGAGATTAACTCATTTACTGCCATTGACCTCTATTGCCTTATACAGCGGGGGGGGAGTACCGAAATTTTCACCAGATGTCGTCATATTGTGTTCATGTCGGGGGGGTGGGGGGGGACAGGGTCCTTTCATACCCCGGTCTCCCGGGCGCTACTGGGGGGAAGGAGGGGACAGTGGCTGCTTCACGCGCCAGTGGTTAAGGCTGGCTGCATTGCGGGGGATCTGCTGGCCTGGGGGATGCCTGGCCTGCTGCGTCCGGGGGTGGGGGATGGGGGGGTGGTGGTGGGGGGGACGTGTTGGGGGCTTGGAGCTCACGGCTCCCTCCCCGGCCCGAGCTACCACTCAGGAGGCACGAGGGCATGGGCAAGAGAGAGGTGGGTATGTGAGAATAACGAATGAGAGTGTGAAAGAGGAAATGTGGGAGGGAGGAACTTGGGCTGGAAGAGGGAGGAGATGTGGGTAAGTGGTTGGAGGAAAGGGGGGATGGAGGAAGGAGTGGCATGCTCGTGGGTGTCTGGTGGGGATGGTCGTGAGGGGCTGAAGGAAGGAGGGGCGGGAGTGTGATAGGTCAGAGGGATGGGCGGGGCTGGACATGTAAGGGGGGACTGTATGGGGTATTGGGGTATAGGGAGGTGTGGGCGTATGTGTGGGGGGGGTAGGGAGGGGTTGGTGCAGCTATGTGGGGGGAGTGCATGTGTGTGTTAGAGGGTATGAGGAGGTGGGGGTAGGTGTGGACGGTAGAGTGAGGAGAGTGTTGGGGGTGGAGGGAGGAGTGAGTGTAGGTATGTAAGGTCGGAGAGCGGAGTGGGTGGGTGTATGTGTGTGTGTGGGGGGTACACGGAGGTGTTGGGTAGGGCTGGGTGGTGTGGGCGGAGGTTCGTATCTCGGTGTTCGTGCCGGGCATCTTGGTGTCGGTGTGGTGCGGGGTGGCTGCGGGTTGGTTGGGGGCCGGGCGCTTTGGTGGGGGGTGCGGTTTTGTTTGTGGCTTCCGGGGCTTTGTATGCGGGGGCGGGCGCAGGGGGATCTGTATCTTGTGTGTGGTTGCTCTTGCGGTATTGATGTCTTGGGTGCCCGTGTCTCGATGTGGATGCGGTGACGGTATATCTTTCAGCCCTAGTGTTGGGGTAGGTGTGTGGGGAGTGTGTGTGTGAGCGTGGTGGCGGGGTAGGGGGTGGTAGAAGTGGTGGCGCCCTGGTGTCAGGTGTGTGGGGCAGGGACGTTGGGGTGGGGGGCTGGCCTGCCCTGGGGGGGCGTCGTCTGGGGGGTCCGGTCCTCCTGGGTTTCGGTTGGGCCGCCCGGGTCCGGGGGGGGGGGGGGTGGCTGCTCCTGGGCGCTTGGGCCCTGGGCCCGGCGCTGTCTCCGCTCCGGGGACGCCCGGCGCCCGGTGGGGTCGGCAGCTGCTGGTCTTGGTCCGCTGGGGCCTGGGCCCCCAGACTGCGGGGGGCTCCGGCTGGGGCCGCCTTTTGCCGCCCTTCGGGGGATGCATGTCCGCTCTTTGGGGGGGGGTAGCTGGGATCTGTGCCTCTGGGTGGCTGCTGGGGGCCTGGGTCGTGAGCCTTGCGGGCTTCCTCCTCCTTGCAGAGACGAGGCTGCATCTGCATGACTGTATCACCACGGAGCACCCTTTATTATGCATGTTGACACTGTGACACTGCTTCCCATTGCGATGACTAGGTTGTACCTCTTCTCTGCGTAGTTCTGCGTGTGTTTGTGTGTGTTTGTATGATCTGAGGACATTTAAGCCACCTGCAGGTCCTCCTGTAGGGGATTGCTTGTTTTGTTTTCCAACAGAGACCTTGGTTGTTTAGGGATCGCGGTACAGATGCACCAGTGAACTGTGTAAGTGGATTCATGTTTTCTCTCCTCTCTCTTTTCCTCTTCCTTACTCCTTTCTCTCTGTTTCACTTCCTATCATTACCTCTGTTAACTTTCATTTCTCCCTTGTCAGGCCCAGCAGTATGAAATGGAATGGTGTAATAGCCAAATGTTTGAATAAAGAAATAAAATGACTAAACATGATATCAAGTGGAGCCTTATGATCATAAAGCTCCGCTTGGTAAAGCAAAACTGTTCAACAGAATAAAGCAATCAGATTTCCATTCTGCTTGCTTCAATGCTGGACAGGACAAGTTAGAAAAAAAAAAAAAAAAAAAAAAGATTGTGTTCATGTCAATAGCTCTGCTAGAAATATATTTTCGGAGAAAAATAATGACATGTTCGATACTTTCCCCCCTGCTGTATACGGCTATAGACGTCAATGGCAGTGAATGAGTTAAAATAAAACTGATCAAATGAAACAGGAGAATATTCTAAGGAGTGACTAAGGAGTGATTATCATGACCTGCCTTTGGTGCATATGAGTCACATTTAACTCATTGACTGCCAGACCTTTTCCAAGTAGAAAGCTCCATATTGCCAGAATTTTTAAGCATTTTCACTGATTCTTGGAGATCCACAGAATATTGTGTACAATGCTAATGCAAACACTGAATGTACCAAAGGAAAGCTTAGACTCTTCTTTTATCAGAAAAAAACATTTGTTTCTAGCTTTTTCCATTCTTTAGTAATCTGCAGTAGAACATGGGTTTGTTGCAGCAAAAATGCTGCTTTTGACCAAAAAGATGAGAAAACGAGCTTTAAATGCTGCAATGCACTTCAAGTGGAAAAGTGTCTTTGTTGCCAATATTTTTCTACTTTAGTAACACCTTCATCATCTGAACAGCTGTTTATTTCTATGTAACAACAAATACAACACTGAGAAAAGAGTTTTGGTGGCAAAATAATTATTTACTAACTAAATAAGCCACAACAAGTTTGTTTCACAAAAAAAATATTTGACAGAAACGTCTCTTTCTGTCCGTCACTCCCCTCCTTCTACTCAGCCAGTTCTGCTTAGGTGCACAGCCCCCCCCCCCCCCCACCCTGTGAGAAACACCCGCCGTAGCTGCTTGACCTACTTTCACTTTTAGCTGGTGCACTTCACCGCTGTATTTCAAGCTATGGATCATGTCTTTGATCGATCGTGTCCCTGTCTGTCACCGATCAGTTTTGATTGATGCTGATCAGGGATGTGCACAGGGCATGGCTCAGGTTGCCCGGGCAACTGCCCCTTTGCCCTCCTTGGCTAAAATTGCCCCTCACGGTGTAAAAAACGGATTGAAGAAAATAATTTGAACTATTGTTTTAAAAAAGTGCCCTAAGTGCAGAATTTAACTTGAATAAAACCGCTATAATAATTTCCAAATAATTACTAGGAAAGAGAGTAAGTTGTGAGGGTTAGGGTCCCCCTGCCTTCAAGTTTCCAGCTGTTTGTGATGCACGTCACCGGCTGGACAGGAGCGCTCTCGCCACGCAGTGACAGACTGACCATCAGGAGCCCTGCAGGAGCTGAAGGCAGACGGTCAGGTCGCACCGGATATTTAAATAAAAAATCCGCCAAGAGGCTCACGAGGGCATCTACCCAGCAGAAACTCAAGCACACTAATTGCAACAGCAGGCAAACAACTCCAGCTGCTGGGTTACTCCAGGCTCACTGCTGATACGCCAGTGGACCAGCAGCTGCACCATGTCCATCACTGCAGAGGAGTTTATAACTGACAGCTAACGTTACTCCCTTTTAGCAAGTGAGCTAGCTTACCGATCCAGGAGAAAAGTCTCCATTTCCGTGTTTTGATGCCGTGAGGATTGGACTACGTGGCGTGCTTTATTAGCGATTTTGTAACCCAGGGGCGGAAATCAGCCGAGGGGCCCTGGACCGCTATTTTTCTTCCCCTGACCCAACAAAAATGGCCAGGGAGGCCAAACCAAAAGGTGGATTTATATAGCCACTTATAGGGATGGTAGAAGAAATTTTTTGTGAAATTATAAACGAGAAAAACTCATTTCAGACACTAGGTGGCGCTATACCATTGGGTAGCACGTTTTGGCCTCTAGCTCGAAACGGCTTGGAGTAAATTTAAGTGTCTTATATCCCCAGATTCCTTGGAACCTCCCTGAATTTTATGACATAGGCCACGCCCATTTCCGCCTATAATTTTTTTTTTGCTACAGTGCCAAAATATGCAAAACATTGTTTATTTTATTTCTCGAAGATTTTTTGCCCGATCCAACTGAAAATTGTACCACACAAAGTACATAGCAAGAGGAAACAAACTGATCAGAGCGATTGTTGGATTTTTGTTTCGTTGCGGAGTTATGCGCATTGAAACATTTTTCCAAAGCTAGCTATGTACTTCAAAGGCCATAACTTTAAAACCGCATCAGATAATTCCATGAAACTCCTACATTAACAGGGGAACGTGATTATCTACTCATGTTGCATAATGGAAATTTTTTTAAATCTAGGGGGCGCTATGACACTTATTATATTTCACAAACAATTGATCAGATATATATGAAACTCACTGTGTATGTTCATATCATCACTCTGTGCTGATTCCTAGAGGATGGCTATGATTGGACAAAGTGGGAATGGTTTATGAGTAGGCACACCCCGATTTTTATTACATTAAAAATCAGCTGTTTGTCCTAGACAGCTAAAATGTGATGGATATTCCTTGAATCATACTGAACATTTGAATCCATCCAACCTTCACTCTATATTGATTTTACACCCTAAGTTTTGGCTGAAATATGCAAATTTGCTCAACACAAGGATTTCCATAACAGATAAATCTATAAAAACCAATCTTGTTACAGTTAATG
>JALJCO010001239.1:0-147767 GCA_023101725.1 Atherinomorus stipes
GTTTTCTTGGAGGATTTTTTATGCTGGTTTCAACGGTGTGCAATTCGGGAGATTTTTCCTTGTATATTGGCTTTTTTCACTGCTTGTTATGATGTGTATCCATAGCAACGGAAAAATTGTTTACCACCGTGATCAACTGTTAAAACTCTCCCAAATCAAGATTTTCAGCGAAATAACACGTCAAATCCCAGTGGAGTTAAGAGAAAGAGAAGAGGATGCAGGGCAGGGGTAAGGCAGAGAGAAAAACGGTAGAGATTTAAACCGTTTCTTCCAACTGTTGTGATGGGTAACGTGAGATCGCTAGCTAACAAGATGGACGAGCTCGAAGTGCTAACAAGGTCTCAGAAAGAGTACAGAGAATGCAGTATCATGTGTTTCACCGAGACTTGGCTGCATGAACACATCCCGGACTGTAATGCGTCTGTACACGGCTTCAAGACGGTCCGTGCAGACCGAAATAAACAGCTCAGCGGGAAGCGGAAGGGAGGCGGAATTGCAGTGCTGGTCAGTCAGCGCTGGTGTCATCCAGGACACATCACTGTCAAGGAGAAGATCTGCACAAGAGACATTGAACTGTTAGCTGTGAGTTTCCGTCCATATTATTTACCCAGAGAGTTTGCCTGTGTTATTCTGGTAGCGGTTTATATAATACCAGGTACCGCACCAGAGACAGCCTGTGATGTCATCAGCTTCGTCGTGGCTAAACTACAAACACAGCATCCAAACTCATTCATAGCGATCTCTGGAGACTTCAACAATGTCTCCCTCTCTGCTACGTTGCCAACTTTCCAGCAGTTTGTCAGCTGCTCCACCAGAGAAAATAAGATGTTGGACTTATTTTATGCAAATACAAAGAATGCATACAGCTCCTCTGCCCTGCCTCCTCTAGGAAGATCTGATCATAATCTGGTTCTTCTCACCTCCACCTACAAGCCCATCGTTCAGCAGCAACCAGTCATTAGGAGGACGATTAAAACCTGGTCTACTGAGGCTGAAGATGCTCTGAGAGGGTGCTTTGAGGCCACAGACTGGAATGTCCTCTGTGAACCTCATGGAGATGACATCAACACCATGACTGAGTGTGTGACAGATTACATAAACTTCTGTGTGGACAGCATCGTTCCAACAAGAACAGTGAGGTGCTTCCCCAATAACAAACCCTGGATCACCAGAGACCTGAAAAAGCTGCTGAACATCAAAAAGAAAGCTTTCAGGGATGGAGACAGGGAGTTACTGAAGACCACACAAAAACAACTGAAAACACAGACTAAGAAGTGCAAGGAGGACTACAGGAAGAAGTTGGAGAGCAGCTCCAGCAGAACAACGTGAGGGATGTGTGGTTGGGAATGAAGAAAATCACTGGCTTCAAGTTAAAGGGGACAAGACTGATGGAGGTCTGGACAGAGCTAACGAACTGAACATGTTCTTCAATAGGTTCAGTTCCCCCCTGCCGACAACCCAACATTCCACACACCCTCCATGAGCTCACAGCTTTCCTGTCCCACCTCCACTCTGTCACCCTGCACCTCAGTCATGGACCTGAACACAGCCTCATCTCCCTCCACATCAGGACATCCTAAGACCTCTTTTGCCTCCACCTCCAGCCTGACTGTCTCCTGTGACCAGGTCAAGAAACAACTAGAAAAACTGAACCGGAACAAGGCTGCAGGTCCAGATGGTGTCAGTCCCAGAGTTCTCAAGACCTGCTCAGAACAACTATGTCCGGTTCTCCAGCACCTTTAACACCAGCCTGAGACAGAACAGAGTTCCTGTGCTGTGGAAGACATCCTGTCTTGTTCCAGTCCTAAAAAACCACAACCAGCTGAACCAAATGACTACAGACCAGTTGCTTTGACATCTCACATCATGGAAAGTCCTGGAGAGACTCTTACTGGCTCACCTCAACAAGCAAGTGAACACCTTTCAGGACCCATTACAGTTCGCATATCGTAATGGGCTTGGGGTTGAAGACACCATCATCTTCCTGCTTCAGAGAGCCCACTCTCATCTGGACCAGTCAGGCAGCACTTTGAGGGTCATGTTCTTTGATTTTTCAAGTGCATTTAATACTATTCAGCCTGCTTTGCTATGTCAGAAGCTCCATAACTTCCAGGTGGATCCCTCCACAACCACCTGGATTCACGACTACCTCACAAACAGACCACAGTTTGTGAGACTGAAAGGTTGTGTGTCTGAGATGGTGGTCAGCAGCACTGGAGCACCACAAGGGACTGTACTCTCACCATTCCTCTTTACACTGTACACCTCAGACTACCAGTACAACTCTGAGTCCTGTCATCTGCAGAAATATTCTGATGACTCTGCTGTTGTGGGGTGTATCAGTGATGGACAAGAAGCCGAATACAGGGAACTTGTCAATCAGTTTGTGAAATGGTGCAGTAACAATCAGCTCATCTTAAATACCAGCAAGACTAAAGAGATGATTGTTGACTTCAGGAGGAGCAAGAATAAGCAGCATAGTCCTGTCTACATCCTGGAAGAGGAGGTGGAGGTGGTAGAGAACTACAAATACCTTGGAGTTCAGCTGGACAACAGACTCGATTGGAAATGCAACAGTGACTACATCTACAAGAAAGGTCTGAGCAGACTCTTCTTCTTAAGGAAGCTAAAATCATTTAATGTCTGCAAAAAGATGTTGCAGATCTTCTATAAGTCTGTGGTAGAAAGTGCAATTAGCTTTGCAGCCATCTGCTGGGGCAGCAGCATCAGAACCAGAGACTTGAAGAAACTAAACAAGCTGATCAAGAAAGCTGGTTCTGTGCTGGGGATAACTCTGGAGCCGCTGGAGCTGATCGTTCAAAAAGAATGCTTCACAAGCTGATGAAGATGATGGAGGACACTTCCCATCCTCTCCACAACACGGTGAAGAATCAACAGAGTGTGTTCAGTGGGAGGCTGCGTCAAGTTCGCTGTAGGACAGAGAGATACAGGAATTCATTCCTGCCAGCAACCATTACCCTAAAGAACAAGACTGACTGACTTTTTGTTTATTTATAAAAAAAAAAAAAAAAAAAAAAAGTGAGCTTTTACAATACTGAATTTCCCTTCGGGGATGAATAAAGTATTTTTCATTCATTCATTTCACCCCATAGACAGAAGAAACAGAAATGTAGAAATTTTTGCAAATTTATTAAAAAAGAAAAACTGACATATCACATGGTCATAAGTATTCAGTACTTTGCTCAGTACTGAGTAGAAGTACTTCTGAGCTCGTACAGCCATGAGTCTTCTTGGGAATGATGCAACAAGTGTTCCACACCTGGATTTGGGATCTTCTGGTTCTTCTTGCAGATCCTCTCCAGTTCTGTCAGGTTGGATGGTGAACGGTGGTGTTCAGACATTTTCAGGTCTCTCTCAGAGATGCTCAGTTGGGTTTAAGTCAGGGTTCTGGCTGGGCTGGTCCAGAATGGTCCAGAGTGGTTCTGATCCACTCCTTTGTTATTTCAGCTGTGTGTGAGGGTCATTGTCTTGTTGGAAGGTGAACCTTCGGCCCAGTCTGAGCTCCTGAACTCTGGAAGAGCTTTTCTTCCAGGATCTCTGTACTTGGTCACATTCATCTTTCCTTCAACTGCAACCAGTCGTCCTGTCCCTGCAACTGAAAAACACCCCCATAGCATGATGCTGCCACCACCATGCTTCACTGTTGGGATGGTATTGGGCAGGTGATGAGCAGTGTCTGGTTTTCTCCACACATACCGCTTAGAATTAACTCCAAAAAGTTCAATCTTGGTCTCATCAGACCAGAGAATCTTGTTTCTCTCAGTCTGGGAGTCCTTCATGTGTTTTTGGTAAACTCTATGCGGGCTTTCATATGTCTGCACTGAGGAGAGGCTTCCATCAGACAACTCTGCCATAAAGCCCCGACTGGTGGAGGCTGCAGTGATAGCTGACTTTGTGGAACTTTCTCCATCTCCCTACTGCATCTCTGGAGCTCAGCCACAGTGATCTTTGGCTTCTTCTTTACTCTCTCACCAAGGCTCTTCTCCCACCATTGCTCAGTTTGGCTGGACGGCCGGGTCTAAGAAGAGTTCTGGTCGTCCCAAACTTCTTCCATTTAAGGACTATGGAGGCCACCGTGCTCTTAGGAACCTTTAGTGCTGCAGAAACTCTTTTGTAACCTTGTCCAGATCTGTGTCTCGCCACAATTCTGTCTCTGAGCTCCTTGGACAGTTCCTTCCACCTCATGATCCTCATTTGCTCTGACATGCCCTGTGAGCTGGATGCTCTTATATAGACAGGTGTGTGCATTTCCTAATCACGTCCAGTTAGTTTAATTAAACACAGCTGGACTCCAATGAAGGAGTAGAACCATCTCAAGGAGGATCAGAAGAAATGGACAGAATATGAGTTAAATATAAGTCACTGCAAAGGCTCTGGACACTTATGATCATGTGATATTTCAGTTTTTCTTTTTTAATAAATTAGCAAAATTTTCTACATTTCTGTTTTTTCTGTGAAGATGGGGTGCTGAGTGACATTAATGAGAAATAAAATTAATTTTTTTATTTTAGCAAATGGCTGCAATGAAACAAAGAGTACAAAGTTTAAAGGGGTCTGAATACTTTCTGTACCCAATGTATCAAAATATTACCTGGTTCTTTATTATTTTTAGTCAATATTATTGAGAGCCATTGTGGAAGATCCAAAGAGCCAGTTGCAGCTTTGGAGCCGCATGTTGGAGACCCCTGACATATTCCTAAATTTGGGTGGAATTTCCCCTTAATGCGCATGCCTGTAACATTAGTCACACTACAAATAAATACATAAATAAACCCTCTGCTTGTGGAAACATGATGGACCAGAACTGAACTGGTTGGTATGCATTACAAACATTTTGCTTGAGATTTTAAAAGAATCTGAATTGAGGTGAAACGGCAATCAATACGCAGACGCAGCTGTGTTTGTTTCCATCAATATCACCGTTTCTTCTGCTGCTGCTGCCGCTGCAAGTCACTTCTGTGCATTTCAGAATTATTTAAGTGCAAAGCAATGGGTCCTGTGCTAGGGATGCACCGATGCATCGGCTGGACATCGGTATCGGCCGATGTTTGCCTTGTTAACTGCCATCGGCCAGTAGAAATGACATTCGCCGATGGCAGTGGCCGATTATTATATAGCATATATATATATATATATATATATATATAATGATTTACATGTGTCATCAACACTGTTCTTAAGAAAAACTCTTTTTTCCCCTCTTTTTTGGGCGGGTGGGGGGAGATACTGGTAGAAGGCATCCACGTACTTTCCTCAGTAGAGAAACGAAGATGGCGGCGGTCGTGTGGCAATATTTTACCGTTTCAGAAAAAGATCAGCGTTACGCAGTTTGCAGTACATGCTCCACAAATATTTTTTTATTGGGCCATTAAAATAATCTTCTCATTGAGTATGTTTTTGTTTATTAGGCTAAAACCACTCAATTTTGTTGGGCAGTATACTGAAGCATTCTTTTTGTGATTATCAGTCCCAGGTTTTTGAAAAGTTTTCAGAAAAGAGCTTGTTATAACTAATGTCAACCACAAAGTGACATTAAAGGTTGTTTCTGTTTCATAAATTGGTCTGATTGAATTTGTGCTCATTCAAGGAGACTGATGAGGAGCTGAAAGACTTGTAAATTTCTGTGGCACAAAGGAAGTAATAAATAAAATTAGAAAACATCGGCCAAGTTGTTATGTTAAACATCGGTATCGGTATCGGTATCGGCCCAGACTTTAACAATCGGTGCATCCCTACTCTGTGCACAACTCCACTACTTCCTTAACTGAGGAATATGTGCTTCCATGCACGCTGATCAATCTGCATATTCCACCAGTCCTGTTCAAAATAAAATTTTGATCCAAATAAGTGTGATTACATGAGAATCTTCAGATTAATGTTTATGTGAAGCATTTTTATTCTAACAAGGCTTTTCATCCACATACTTGTTGATGTAAACATAGGGCTGTGCAATTGCACTATATTTATTTTTCAAATAGAAATTGCAGAACAGCTGGATACATCATTTATTTAGGATATATTTATGTTTTTCTATGTTTTTCGCATTAATTTAACATTCAAAGTGTATTTATTTCATTCATTTAATGTTTTATACATTGCAAAACAGCGGTAAGGTACATATTTGTAGCCTATATATATTTTCAGTGCTAGAAAGCTTGGAGAGAAATGCTAAATTAATGCATCGTGTAACTAGAAAATAATTGTTTAAACAATCATGATTTCAATATTGGCCAAAATAATCGTGATAATGATTTTTTTTTTTCCATAATCAAGCAGCCCTTTGTAAACATTGATAATAATTTGCTAAATTATGCAACTAAGTGTGTTAAATGCTAGCTTACACTGCATACAACACATTTAACTGCACTGAGAGCAAATTTCTCAGCTTTTAAATTGAATAAATCAAAGTGGTTAGTGTCTGATTTTGGTGATTTCGTTTAATTATTCTGTCATTTTAATTCAACCACAGCACCAGAGGCCTACAGCTTCACAGAAGCTTCCTCTGCACATGCAGAAGTATCCGACAGTGCATCATAAGCACATTATTTCTAGATTTATTTGTCACAAACATCTATAAACATGAATTCTTACCTTGAAACCAGAATTACAAGCTGAGCCAGCGAAGCTGTAAATCAAGTCGTAGTACGTTTACACTCCGCTGCAGCCCTTTAAGCTCAGTTGTCCGTGCTTCACCAGAGTGTGTTACAGCGTGGACTGTCACTGCCAGAGGTTTTATATAGACAAGCGGGGGGGAGGTACAGTCCGGAGGGGGTCTGCTTGGCACAGGCTGGAATGAAACTTTTTCCCAGAAGTCCCAGCTGCAGTGTCATATGTCCTGCTTGTTTTATGTGTAAGTGACTGTTTTATTAGCATGCTAACCAGGGACGTAAACGGCTTAAAAAAGATCAAAGTTTATGATGAAGGTTGCATCAGAAAGACAGAAAAACACATTTTTACGCAGACTTTTTTCTTAAAGTTGAGCTTTATTCTTTTTCTTGTTGCCTGTGATGGTCATTACTTATCTGCAGCTTTAGAGGATGTGGAAAAACTGCACTTGTTGACTCAAATATCATCAACCTGACGTTTTCTTTCCTACACACTCAAAAATAGAGGTACCAATTTGTACTTAAAAGGGTACAAAACTTGTCGCCTGGGGGGGGGGGTTCCTTTTTGAAAGACATTTCTGTACCTTCTGTCCTGGTCCATTTTTTGTACTTTATCAAGCTGTATGAGTTAATAAAGTACAATTAAACCAATTAAAAATGGTGAATAAAAGTAAATAAAATAGAGATTATGACAACAACCAAAGATGGTAATAATAAATGAATAATTATTATATGAATATTAGGCCACACACATATATAATTATACATGTCATTATTACTATGATTACTTTGATTATTATGAAAATCATATTATATAGCTATAATTATACTACTGTTTAGAAGTACTGTTATTTATAGTTGTTGTACAAGCTACGCACAGGTGTCGTGAACTCGCATGAAATAGGAAGTGCGACGTACTACTGTTTAGGCTATAAAAATCTACTAAATAATGTCGTTTCCAGTAAATTCTGGACACTACCCACTCAGGACACTTGGGACGAGCGGTATGGAGGAATATTGACAAGTTTTTGTGGACTTTCATGGACTTTTTTGGTTCGAGCCTCGGTGAACTCCATTATATGAAAGTATAATGGAGCCAGATCTCCGGCCACATTTGAGATATTAAAAAGTGCTCCCGAGTCTTGCTCACCATGAGGGTGAGTAGAAGATTAAAGCCCATCATTCTGTGGGTGCTGTATCCCTTTAACGGGTGAACGTGTCCAAACTCCAGTAGATGTTTGGACTACCGTAGTATATTTTACAGCAGGAAATGATTCCTGGATAGCCACTTAAGTTTATACTTTAAACTGGTACCATCTAATCCATGGATGGAGTGGATGACCTTAACTTCCCTGTTGCCACTTGTGACTGTTTGTCATTCATTCAGTCTGGAAACTGTATCCTCCCTCGTCGTCTGAGGAGTGCGATGTGGTGGGGTGGGCTTCTCTGAAGGGATTGCCCCCACTAATCCCTCAGAATCTGGAGTATTATCACTCCGAGGTGGCAGAAAACGCCAGCTCTGCATGTCTGTGGCTCACAGATCTGCTTTTCCAGTCTACTTTTAAGGTGCAACATACTGTAAAAGCCATCGGGGCTGTGTGAGTGTCACCCGGCTGGGTATTTTGGGGTTTAGCAATGGAAAAATGGATTGTAGTCGGTCACTGATTGCGGGGAAGCCATGACATCATCACATAGATGTGTGTGTGTGTTGTGTGAGGTCTGCGAGGAGTCATGCAGAGCTAGCATGAGATGTTTATAATTAGCTGTGGAGAAGACGATGGGGTCAAACTAGCAAAACGGGGGTGCCATTCGTCAACATCCTCCCTCTGAGCTGGGGTTTGGGGGGTGTCAGGGGTCATCAGGTGTCCGTTTATAGGAACAAGTTGTATTTTGAAACCCTGTCGCTGCATCTCTGCGTCGCATGTTGGGTTCATTGAATATTCTCTCAGATGACCGCTTGGCATCGGGGATGCTGGACATTCCTGCGGATGCAACTGTTCACACACATGTGGCATGTGTTTGTGCTGCAAGGGTCAGCTCGCAGTTAAATAAAGAGGCACACCAGAAGTGAAGGAATGAGAGACTGGCGGAGAGGGGGGGAGAGTTGAATGACAGAGGGAGGGGCAGAAGAGTGGAGGGGAGACGGATTTATTTCTGCCGCTGAGCGCTGCCCCTCTCCTCTCAATCGCTGAGAGGTGGAGAGTCGCTGGAGAACTGAGGGGAAGGAGAGAATAAACCGAGGGCAGGAGGAGATCCAGGGACATGGATGCCTTAGCGTTAGAGGCCACCACTGGGAAAAAAGCGAATAATGCGGGGGCCGCAGCCGCCCCGGTGCCGGGCCAGGCCCCAGCCAAACGCAAACCTGCCAAAAAAGCTAAAAAAGCTGTTGTTTTCTTTGAGGTGGAGATTCTGGATGCCAAGACCAAGGACAAGCTCTGCTTCCTCGACAAGGTAAGAACTCTCTCTTATTATATTTTGCCAAACTGTTAAATTTAGTTTTGATCACAAGCACCCACCTGCAGGTCTCGCTTTTATAGCCGACTCTGGAAATATAATCATCCTCGTGCCTGTGCTGTGCCTTTATCTGTTAATTAAAAGCAACGTATGCAGCGCGTCTAGTCTTACGCTCCAGCAAAAGCGCTGGAAGTCGGGTGTTTCCTAGAACGTTGGCGAGCTGCTGGAGCCGTCGTCCTTGCGGGTTGTTGCTGCCTTTGATGCAACAGTCGGTGTGAAGGAGGCACACGCTGGAGTGCCTTTCATTCATGTGACAGCTCTGCTGGGTAAAGTTGAAGTTTATGACCCATGAAAGGACGCACCAAATGCAGAAGCAACTGCAGGTTGATGTTTAACCCAACAAAGTCGTATGTATCATATTTGATGCAAAAGTTTTAGGAAACTACTTGTATCTAAGACCTTTTGAATCATTTTATGGTGAAAAAATTTTCATCAAAACTCTGTTGTACGCAATCTGATACACCCGATAGCAGGAGGCAGAAGACTACACTACAATAATTTTGACATGTTGCTCATTAATAAAATAATTTTTGTCCATTTTTCCCCCCATATTTTGTTAAAGCACCTATTAAAGATTTTAAAAATGAGAATTTTATCCCCATTTTTTTCTTGGTTTGGGCTTTAATTTCTGTATATTTTGTTGGTGGGGTGAAGGGATTTATATGCAGTGAGATGTGTTTAATGTCATTTGTTATGGTAGTAGTAATGTTGACAGGGATGCACCGAAATTAAAATTCTTGACCAAAAACAAAAATTGGTTAAACCAAGACCGAAAACCGTAACGCCAAAAAGAAATTATTACTTCAATTATTAGAAGCATAGCATTTTTAGCTACGATGTGTTCTAACCTCACTAAAATCAAGGCATCGCAATAAATCAGTTAGAAAAGTATCAAAATATTTATTTATCACTGACATAACAGCAATGCACAATATGAATTAAAATTCAAAATAAAATATTTAGTTTGACCCATTCATGTGTACATTACATAATGCCTTTTAAATTTTTCTTTGTAGTACAACTACAACAAATACTACTCCGAGCTTATAACTGACTGGCTGCTGTGAGATTAAATATGTTCTCGCATAAAATAAGCGCGTGCTGAATGCGTGTTGTGTTGTTTTGGTGATTTGTCTTTCGGCTGAAAACCGAAAGTGCACTTTTGGGTCATTTTCGGACGAAAACTTTCAGTGGCTGAATTTTCGGTGCATCCTTAATTGTTGATCTGCGGTTAATCGGACTGACCAAGAGTTTCCCGGCTCTCGATGCTACATGACCAGAAGATACAGTCGTCCTCAAAATGAGAGAAAAGGCAAAATTCACAATAGTAATTCAAATAACAGGAAACTAATGATAAATAAAAATTTAGAAAATATAATTTAGTGAAATAAAGCATTGCTTTTGAATTGGAATTTAAATTAATGATTTTTAAAAAATGAACAAACAAAACTTTGCAGGACCAAATAGAGCACTCTGCTCATGGACACTGCGCCAAAATACCTGTGAAAAGGTGCAGACGTCTGATTGGACGTTACAGAAAACACCTGATTGCAGTGTTTGCCTCAAAGTGTTGCTCATCAAAATTGACTTATTTCACTAACAAATTAATTTTTTCTGTTTTTAATGGGGGGATGAATAATTTTAAAGATGACTGATAAAAACATGTTTGAACTGCAAATACAAAGGATATAATACTTTCTGCACATCTTCTCATTTTTATTTATTTTTATTTTTTACTTAAAGTGTTTGATCATTAAGAGTGTATTGATCCAAGTTTTAAAACCGTAAATCAGCAACACCTTCAGCTGGTGTGATGCTGACCGATGAGCTTAGGTTGCATTAGCCATCAGGACTAAAGCGTATCGCTGTTGTCAGCTGTGTTTGTTTTTGATTGATGGGGGGCCGGTTGTTTTCTAAGTACAGTAATTAGTACTTGGCCTGTACTTTGTCACCAGTGTGTTAGTGTGGATTTGATTTCAGTCCTCAGCCTGCAGGCTAGCGCTGCTGCATTAGGAGGGTTTATGGCGTTGCTGGTGGATAGAGTTCCAGCAGCAACACTGATGCTGCGCTCATCCGGGACAGGCTCGGCTGATTAAAGGCTGCTCCTCAGGACCACGGAGGAAAGGTGCTGTCCTTACCGGATTATACCCTGTTGTCAGCTTAGCAGGGTTTCCATGGCGATAACATTCAGTCTTATCGCTTCTGGAGAGGAAACTTATCTCAGTTTCAAAGATGAGACAGATGCAGATTTGCTCTGAA
The DNA here is from genome assembly GCA_023101725.1 of Atherinomorus stipes. Classification (NCBI taxonomy): domain Eukaryota; kingdom Metazoa; phylum Chordata; class Actinopteri; order Atheriniformes; family Atherinidae; genus Atherinomorus; species Atherinomorus stipes. The sequence continues at coordinate 11,400 of JALJCO010001239.1, forward strand.
GGGAGAACGGCTTCCTGAATTAGGTTAACGGAGCTAAACTGACAGGCCGAGTTAGAAATAAAACTCAAGTCTTGGGTCAGTGTGTCTGGGGGGGGGGGACTTAAATTATGTCATCTTTCCGAAAATATAACATTCTCTGGAGGATGTGAACGGGAGCCACATCAACACTCATGTCACATGCTGCTTTACATTTACTGAGAGCTACATGCATCTTATTTTATTTTATATTTTAATTTGATATTTTATTATATTATATTTTTTTTTCTATTACATTATTTTATTTTATATTGTATTATATTATATTACATTACATTATTTTATTTTATATTATTCTATATTATATTGTTTTATATTACATTACATTATATTATTTTTTATATTATATTATATTGTTTTATATTACATTATTTTATATTATATTATATTATATTGTTTTATCTTACATTACGTTACATTATTTTATTTTATTTCATTCCTCAGAGCCAGACATGTCTGTCATCTTATAAAACAGCTTGAACAATAGTTCTCCAAGCTCTCCAGTGGTCTTTAAAAGGTTTTATTTAGACTTGCTTTTTCTCAGATTTTCAGTTCAGGTCGTTTATCCAGACATTTTTAGAGGAATGTGCTTTTATCTTGTTTGTCTTTTAAGTTATGTAACTCTGACCTCGGCTGTGGATAAAGTGCTGTGTTTACAAATACTAAACAATGAAGTGAAGAGTGAAATTTAAACTGTATCTTTTAGCTTTCTGTGAACCTGTCACAAAGACCCAGTTTATGTAAAAAAAACAACAAGAAACTGGACCCATGGAAGACAACAGGTGCTAACCACTCAATAATGTTATTATTAATAATAATGACAACAATAATGATAATGATTAGAGCTGTCAGTTTAATGCATTAATTAGATTAATTAATTACACTGCAAATTAATGCATTAAAAAAATAATCTTGATTAATTCAAAGCGCCAGTTCAGTGCACAAGCATTTAAAATTTGGTGATCTGAATGACCCAGGCAGTGGGGGGGCAGTAATGCTGCTAAAGCTGTTTGCTAACCGCTAATAAACAGAAGAAGAAGAATCACTTGAGTCACTGTACAGAACTTCACAGGCTGTTTTGGAGCAGAGTTGCTGGAAAACTTGAGGACTGTGGCTGTGGCAGATCATACTGATTCCAACAGCATCATCTTCCTCAGTTTATATGTGACTGTGATTGGACGAGGTGTGGACTAAGTCCCGTTCTAATTCTCTTTCTCTGTCTATGCATACATACACACTTTGTAATACATATATTTATATATATATATATATATATATATACACACACACACACTCACATAGTCCTCAAATTTATTCATACCCTCTAATTAAAGAAAATGCTAAATTCACAATTAAAATAAACTGAAAAAGTAACGATAAATACAAATTTGCTAAATTATCATCTAATGCAATAAAATATTGCTTTTTAATTGTAGTTGAAATGAATCATTTTTAAAAAACAAACAAAACTGCACCAGATTAATTAGAGCACTTACCAACATACCTGTCACCAGGTGTAGAAGTGTCTTTGAACGTTACAGAAAACACCTGATTGCAGTGATTATCTCAAAGTGTCGCTCAACAAAATGTTTGCTTCAGAGCTCCATCATGCTTGTTTACTAATTTTATTTTTTGTGTGTATGTTTTTAATATTTCTGTTGAACCACAATTCAAAATCAGTGTTTTTTTTAATTCATTATTACTTTGTTCCATTTCAACTTATTTTTTCCCTTCTTTATTAATAGAGTATGAATAATATTGAGAACGACATACTGTATAGAGCAAATTTGGTATATTCAATATATATTATTTCATTTCATTCATTTATTCTCCAAGTGATTACAGGACTGTCTCAGAAAATTAGAATATTTTCTGTAATGCAATTAAAAAGACGTGAAATTGTATTAATATTGCTGATTATGGCATACAGCTTAAGAAAACTCAAATATCCTATCTCAAAATATTAGAATATCATGAATTGTAATTTTCTGAGACAGTCCTGTATGTGTGAAAATGAAAAGCCAGTCGACTGGAACCTGTTTACATCTTTTATTGTTGCACTGACGGACCCAAACATGCTGCACGGTCGTCCACAGCCGAGGCAAATCAGAAAGGATGCAGGTTGTACGTTGCAGTAATCTAAAATGAAATTAAACATCTGATGGTGTAATCATAATAATTTCAGTAACCTCATCTACAGGGTCTTCTCTCTGTCATATTCACCGTGTGTGTCTGTATTTGCCGTTCCGTGCTCCTCGTTTCTGTTTTGTCATCGTTGTGCTTTGGGCCGTGACCGGCAGCCTTGAACAAGGGTGTGTATTTTGGCTGCATGCATGTGTGTGTGTGTGTGTGTGTGTGTGTGTGTGTGTGTGTGTGTCTGGGCTCTTTAAAACTCAAACACCAGCTGTTAGAATGCCAACATCCATGGGGAGTGTGGACACAGCCAGAGCTAAATTTACCTCTTGATTGCCATCATGAATGGAAAACAGGATTATTATATCTGTTGCTTTGTGTGTGTGTGTGTGTGTGTGTGTGTGTGTGGACATGTCCCTCCACTTATTTACTGTGGTGTTATTTCTAGGTGGAGCCAAATGCCACTATTGGGGAGATCAAGTCAATGTTCCACAAGAGTCGTGAGTTCATCTCTGTAGCCTGAATAAGTCTGATTTAAGATGAAGGAAATCCTGTAGATTGACTTTACGTCCTGTGCTGAGATGGATCAGAGGTGTTTATCTCCGTTTCAGATCCTCAGTGGTACCCAGCCAGGCAGTCCATTCGACTCGACCCCAGTACGTCACCTGATTCTCTATCAGTCTGCTTAAAGTGAATCAAGTGTTGCTTTTTATATTCTGCTCATTATTTAACGTAAATCTGAGAATTCAGTCACGTGTGTTTCAGAGGGGAAGTCTCTGAAAGATGAGGATGTTCTGCAACACCTTCCTGTGGGAACCACGGCAACGTTCTACTTCAGAGACCTGGGAGCTCAGATCAGCTGGGTCACGGTGAGTACACGACACACCCACACCCACACCCCACCCACACCGGGGTGTAATCAGGTTCAGCAGCCACGACCGGCTCTCACACACCACTGCAAGTAGGATCAAGCTCAGCTATGCTGAGATTCCCTTCTGTATACAAAGGTAGTGTGGGGGGTGGAAGAGTCCCAGTGACGGTGAAAGTTGCTTTTCATTTGTAGGGAAGTGTTTATTTTTTATTGATGGTAACATTCTCTCAACATTATTTTTTCCAGCAATGAAAACAAGGAAATTATTGTTCTTAATACATCTGAAATGATCTGTTTTAAACTTTCGCTTAGGAGATTTTTTTATATCATTTAAGTAAGAAGAATTTTGGACAATGATTGGCCGATATTGGCTTTAAAACTGAATACTGACATTGGTCCAATATCGATCTGATATAGGCAGATATTTTTTCCCCTTTTCATTTGTTTATTTGATAAGAGCAGAGAAGATAAACAACAAACAAAAAAAAAGCTTTTAAATACGCCAGCTTTAGCCAAAGGGTAGTTTTTTATGGTGGCCCACAGGTGCAAATGCGCTTCATATACAAAACAACTGCAAGAAGAAAACGCTACAAAAACTGCAACAAGAAAAAGCTGAAAAAACAAAAACTGCAACAAAAAAGGCCAAAAAAACGACTGCAATAAGAAAAAGCTTCAAAAATGAAAACTACAATAAGGAAAAGGCACAAAAACTTAAACAGCTGCAACAAAAAAGGCTTCAAAAAGAACTGCAACAAGAAAAAACTGCAAAAATGAAAACGACTGCAACAAGAAAAAGCTGCAAAAACAACTGAAATAAGACAGCTGGAAAAAATGAAACAACTGCAACAAGAAAAAGACCTGATATAGGCTGACATTTTTTTATTTGATAAGGACAGAGCATATAAAAGACAAAAAAAAGCTTCTAAATACGCCAGATTTGGCCAAAAGGGAAGTTCTCTACAGTGGCCCACAGGGGAAAATGTGCTTCATATACAAAACAACTACAAGAAAAAAAAGCTGCAAAAATGAAAACTGCAACAAGAAAAAGCTGCAAAAATTAAAACAACTAAAAGAACCTTTTCTATTTTTGTTTTATGCTGCATTTTCTTGTCGCAGTTGTTTTAATTTATGCAGCGTTTTCTTCTTGCAGTTGTTTTTGTATATGAAGCCCATTTAAACCTGTGGGCCACCGTAGTTTTCATCCGTCTTCTTAATCAGGTCTTAAAAGGCTCCCTGAAATGAGGAAATACAGAAATATCAAATTGTAAATAAAACAGTTATCAATATAATTAACTATTATATAACAGTAGTGTTTGGTGGCAAACCTGCAGAATTACTTTTTTTTTTTTTTCTCATCTGTGAGGTATGGGAACAACATTAAGCAACACCACCATGCAACATTATGTCGTCTTCGGAAAGTACTGGATCTTCAGCAGAAGTATTTTTCTACTTTTGCACAAGGAATGAATATTCCATCATTTTCAGCTTTATTATGTGTTTCGGCCATTAGAAGCAGAAAACTATCGGTTTTCAGTATCTTTTGAAATTGTCATATTGTGCATCACTGAGTAAAATAGGTTTACTACTGAATAAAAAAGATTGAACAAGTCTGTTCAACAGTTTTCAAGGGATGCACTTTGTTGTTTGAATGGAATTGTCTGATATTTACGGCGAATGACCACATTTTTGTGTGATTATTTGAAACAGAAATCATTTAGATTGCCAAAACATTTGGTTTGCTGCTATAAATAAGTCAGAGCTTATTAGATATCAGTTTTGGTTATTTTTCCATTGAGTGTTAAAACTGTAGCTTCTGGTAAAGACAACTAGTGATGGGCAAATGAGCCCTCATGAACAGGCAAGGCTTTCCAGCCCATTTGGTTCAGGAGTACGCTCGGGTTCAGGTTTCTCTATAGTGACATCTAGTGTCCAAATGGATCCACTGCAGGCCTAACAACTTGGCACTAAATCTCAGTCGTGCATATGACCAAGAAATGCAGGATTTATCTAATAACCAATATCCAGCTCATGCTATGTGGCTTTCATCATGACTTCTTAACTATATGAATTAATAAAAGATTATGGCATTAAAAACTATTGTGGCAGGGTAAATAGAGAAATGCGGGCAGGATTCGATCCTGAGACTCGTGTAAAAGTTATAGGCCTTAACCATTCATGCAGCCTAGTTTCTTCATTTAAAACAGTCCATGGAAACATGTCATATTTCTTATTTAGAGTTTTCAGAAGTTCCCATTTGGGTGGAAACGCAGCTGCATGTAGTGTGTATTTAACCTGAAGCACTGCTCGGATGGCGAATGATGTCATGAGTCATCTTTCTCTGAGATGCTTTGTCTGCACATTTTAATCACACACTGGCCTGCAGCAACAAGCGATTCATTTTCAAAGTTTTCTCACAGCTACAAGTCTGATCAGGTCTTATCCCAAGCGTCAGCTCCATAACGGTGCACAAAGTAGACGTCGAAAGACAAAAACTATCAATACTCCTTCCACTGGAATTGGTTTTAGTTGGAGTTTTTCAGTGACAAAACACGAGTCAGTTAGCCAAACTGGCTAACCCTATATTAAAAAATGATGCGTTTAGAAAAAAGAAGCTTATTTTTGTCTGGAAGGGGCCACCATCTCTGGAGTCTAACTCATCTTGTTCTTGTTTCAGGTCTTTCTGACAGAATATACCGGACCCCTGGTCATCTATCTGATGTTCTACTTCAGAGTTCCCTTCATATATGCGCCCAAATATGACTTCACCACCAGTAAACACTGGGTTGTACAGTGAGTACTGTCTATCATACCTTACAGAGTCAGGTTTGTCTGAGTAGGAACATTTCACCGCCACGGCTAGTTTGACCTTTGGTGGGATGCTCAGAGCTGGGTACCCATCATGCCCTCACATGTCGTAGCACGTTGCTGCCACTCGGAGGCTCTCGTTTCACCTCTAGCTTTACTTACTCATTGAAAAGACTTCGGTTATGGTGGGAAAACATTGACTAAGAGAATGTATGCATAAAAAACATGTTTCTTCCTTTAGTTTTTTCTTTGCATAGCATCATACGGTGGCCTGGAAGTGCAAAACAACATTACACTGACCTGAAACACTTTTACAAGTTTAAAAAATCACTTTTTGAGGTTTAACGAAACACTTTTACTTAACGAAGCACTTGTACAAGTTTAACGAAACACTTCTACAGATTTAACGAAACACAGGTTTAAACACTTTTACAAATTTAACGAAATACTTTTACAGGTTTAACTAAACACTTTTACAAGTTTAAAAAATCATTTTTTGCGGTTTAACGAAACACTTTTACAGAATTAATGAAACACTTTTACAGGTTTAACTAAACACTTTTACTTAACGAAGCACTTTTACAAGTTTAACGAAACACTTCTACAGATTTAATGAAACACAGGTTTAAACACTTTTACAAATTTAACGAAATACTTTTACAGGTTTAACTAAACACTTTTACAAGTTTAAAAAAATCAATTTTTGAGGTTTAACTAAACACTTAACAAAGCACTTTTACAAGTTTAACGAATCACTTCTACAGATTTAACAAAACGCAGGTTCAACTAAACACTTTTACAAATTTAACAAAATACTTTTACAGGTTTAACAAAACAAGTTTAGCTAAATACTTTCGCAGGTTCAACAAGAAACCTCTACAGAATTAACTAAACACTTTTACAAGTTTAACGAAATACTTTTAGAAGTTAAATGAAACTTTTTACAGATTTAACAAAACACTTCAAGGTTTAACAAATCTTTTTTTACAAGTTCAACAAAACACTTTTACAAGTTTAAAAAATCACTTTTTGAGGTTTAACGAAACACTAACAGAATTACTGAAACACTTATACAGGTTTAACTAAACACTTTTACTTAACGAAGCACTTGTACAAGTTTAACGAAACACTTCTACAGATTTAACGAAACACAGGTTTAAACACTTTTACAAATTTAACGAAATACTTTTACAGGTCTAACTAAACACTTTTACAAGTTTAACGAAATACTTTTAGAAGTTTAATGAAACTTTTTACAGATTTAACAAAACACTTCAAGGTTTAACAAATCTTTTTTTTTTACAAGTTCAACAAAACACTTTTACAAGTTTACTGAAACAGTTTGTTAAACTTTGTGACTGTTTTGTAAACATATGAATTGTTTTGGTACGTCTGTAAAAGTGTTTCGTTGAACTCCGGGGACCCTTAAAATGGCATCATCACTGTTTTGAGGCAGATGGGTGGTACTTAGGTGGCTGCTGTGACCTTCATACAAACGCTGTTTCATCTGTGGCTCAGGTGCCAGGTTGGCAGCTTAATCCAACATTCATACACGACTCGTCAGTGGTTTGATGTTGTTACTGGATTACATCGATACATTCTCTTCTTTGCCAAGAGGAAAAAACCCAGGAATTTAATCCTGTGAAGAGGAAGCTATGAGGAAAGATGATAATCAGTGCTTGTTTTCATCAATGCAACAATCTACTTTCTCTTTCAGGGATCAATAAAGTATTTTTCTATCCTGTTAGTTGTAGTAGTACTGATCGAGGTGTGTTTGTGCGTTTGTTTGCAGTCTCGCCTGTATGTGTCACTCTTTCCACTACGTTAAGCGGCTGCTGGAGACGCTGTTTGTCCATCGCTTTTCTCATGGGACGATGCCGTTACGGAACATCTTTAAGGTGATTTGCATCAACTAGACTCCGTCCTCTCCCCCCACACACGAACTGACCGAGTCCCCGTTGGGCTTTGTTTCAGAACTGTAGCTACTACTGGGGCTTTGCAGCATGGATGGCTTATTACATCAACCACCCCTTATACACACCACCCAGTGAGTGTGCAGAGCAGCTGCATGATCTTCTATCAAACACTTGCACTCGTCCCCGAGTCATGTTTTAATGTTACTTGTGTCTTCTGCAGTCTATGGGGAACAACAGATCAGACTAGCCCTCATCGTGTTCTTGGTAAGAACATTTTCTGATCACATTGGTTGTTTGCTTGTGTAGCATTTGGATCTTTGTAATGAAAATGTATTTTTACACCATTATTTTTTATTAGTGATTCACTATATGAAAAATTTCCACTGATAAACGATAATTTTCTGCCTTTCAAGGCCGATACCTATAACCACTGTTCATATTTTAGAATTTAATATAATCTGCAGTTTATGCTCGATGCAGCAATGAAAAACTGATATTTAAGTAGCTCTGGCTGATCTATAACAGCAAACCAAAATTTGGGCTATTTAACTGTTTTCTTCCACAGAAAAAAGTGGTCAGTTGCTGTAAATAACAGCAGCAAAAGACACGATTCCATTCAAACGGAGTGCATCCCTTCAAAATTGTTTAACAGACCAATGGTTTAATCTGCAAACGTCTTTGTGGAGTCGAGTCAAATGTTTTTGAAATATAAAATGATATTTCAATCGTCATACATACAGCGGGGAAAAAAGTAGTGAACACGTCAACATTTTTCCTAGAAAATACGTTTCTAGAAGAGCTACTGATATCAAATTTTCACCAGATGTGGGCAACAACACAAGTAATGCACACATACAAAGACATCCTAGCATTTATGTTCATAAATGAAGTTATGTGTAATATAGTGAAGTGATACTTGCAGATTTGAGTAGTACATGTGCAGATATAGAAGTAAAACCAAACTAATCTGTTGTAGCTCTGCATACACTTACTTTTGACGTTGTTGTTTGTCTTAGTTCGGTCAGATTGGCAACTTTTCCATCCACGTTGCTCTTCGGAACCTCCGTCCACCAGGTAAACACACCCATCACGTCCGTCACTCAAGCATGATGCATGTTTTTGTTCATTTTCAGCACATTTAGTTCCACAGTTATCTCAGGAAATCATTTCCGGTTCATTTCTGACAAAAACTCAAAGCATTTAATTTAGAAATTATCATTTGAAGTTCATTTTCAGTCCTTGCATCCTTTCATTTCACATTCCTCCTTGATAAAAATAATAACAACTTCAGCACAAAGTTGTTTTAAATCTGTAACGTCAGCCCCAAACGTCAAACTAAAAGCAGTTGGACTGATCAAAGATATTTCAGCTTTCTCACTATCTTTGTTTTACGGCCGGCATCCAGGCTCCAAGACCAGAAAGATTCCCTATCCAACCAAGAATCCCTTCACCTGGATCTTCCTGCTGGTCTCCTGTCCCAACTACACATATGAGGTAACATGTTGCATGTAGTAGCTTCAAGGTCGGGTGGATGAACACCACAATTCAGGAAATAAGATCTGTTTTTCAAAATAATAACATACAAATAATATCTAACTGCCAATTACAAAAAATAGACCAAAATAATAAGGACAAATACTGCTGTCAGTGGAAATTAGAAACTCAATCAATAAATTAGAATGTTATAACTCATTAAGGAGAGAATTTAAATTGGCAGATTACCTAAGAGTAATTAAAGAGCCCTTTAAAAGACAGATACTCACCAAATATAGACTCTGATCATAAGCTGGCAATCAAAACTGGTTGTTTTAGAAACCAGTGGTTAGAAAGATCAGAGAGTCTGTAGACTCTGTCACACAGGACGGGTAGAAACAGAAATCCATTTCCTTATTGCCTGTCCAAATTACACAAATATAAGAGACATTTTTCCCCTAATTTACCAATGTGATCCCTGGATTTCTTCCTCTCCCACAAGAAAAACAGATAGAAACGATTGTGGGCGTAGAAAGCGCGATTGCTGAATATGTCACAGCTTGTCACACAGATAAACAAGTTTATATGGAACATGACGAATAAGATATATATCAAATCTTTCTCCGTGTAAATATGAATGTAAATGTGGTTCATAGCGGTTTCCTTTACTTTGTTATATTGTGATGACTCGATATAATGCATCCTCATTATTAATGTTATGTGATTCATTATAATTGTTTTTATGCATTTGTGCTTTGCAATATGTTTAAAACTGTCATGCCAATGAAGCTTATTTGAGTTTGAGTTACCAAGCATTAGTCGGACCCCCCTGTGAGCTGGAAGCGGCTTTTTTGTGGTGATCCGTCCTTATTTACAGACATTTTACTGTGACATCTTTGATGACGTCACTATTATGTGATACTATAGCAAGTAAATGTCTGTAAATAAGGACGAAACACCACAAATAAGCAACTCAAAGCCGCTTCCAGCTCAAGGGGGGGGGTCCGACGAATGTTTGGTAACAAAACATTGGTGAAATGAAGGAGTTTGTGGCAGATAATGATTGTTTAGAGGCATCATATTGGACATACTCTGAAGGAATTGAAGTTACACCAAAACTGTCTGAGTGATGAAATGAACGTATTTCATGCTAGAAAATAGATCCAGGTTGGAAAAAACGAACTTTCCCTTTAACCCACAGCTGTAGACAGCTGATTTCTCCAGATTTCCGCTGACAGCTCATCTTCTTCCAAGCTGGCAGGATCACTGATGACGTGTGAGATTGCTGTAGGCCCTCATGGCTTTGTTTTAAAGGGGAATTTCGCTGTTTTTTAACCTGGGGTCTGCTTTCATGTGTCCCTTCATATATGTGAGTGATGGAGAAAGGAAATAGCTCAGATAGTTTCAACGAGTGTCCCAGGGTTCCCGCGGGGTCTTAAAAGCCTTAAATTTACAATCTGCATTTAATACCTTAAAAAGTTCTTAAATTTGACATTTGAGGTTTTAAATTTCATACAGTAGGTATAAAATTATCTTGCACTCCAATGGATTTTTTATCAGCCAATCAGGGAGAGATCCCGGCGGGTCTTCGCACAGCCATCACCCGTCTGCCTGAGGTTTGCGTGAACATCTTGTTTACCTTTTTAGAATAAAATTTCCAGCCGGTTACCAATGATAGACATACAGTAGGTAATAGTGGCCAAAAGTTGTTGTTTAATCTACCTTTTTTGACAAAATCTTTGTAAATGCAGAAGAATCTGTGTTTCTGCCACTATGGGCGTGAAATGGCCATTCAGTCCTGTTCCAAGTGGTCTTCAAAAGTCTTAGATTTAACTTGTTTAAACGTGTAGGAACCCTGGTGTCTGACAACATAGTAGAAAGGAGAAATGAATGAGAGTATCTACGTTACCTGGAGATCGCTATTTGTTTCCAAACCTCAGGATGCTGGAAATCAAATCTCGTTCCACTGAAAACAAATAGCTATCACCAGGTGATGTAGATACTTTCGTTCATTTCTCCTCTTTAACATGATGTTGGACCCTCGAGACTATCTGAGCCCTTCAGTGTGGAAAAAAGCAGGTTTTCAGGGCGAACAAGGTTATAATAGTTTTGGATTTTTAATTAGTTTCAGTTTTTATTTTGTTTTTACTTTTTGTTTTACAATTCAGTTAGTTTTAATTAGTTTTTTTAGCAGATTTGCTAGTTTTTATTAGTTTCTATTTTTGGAAAATGTTTAGTTTTAGTTTAGTTTTTATTAGTTTCAGTGTTAGTTTTAGTTTTTGGGGTTTTTCTTTTCAGTAAATGATAGGTGTTTGTCTGGTGTGACATTCAAAATCATCAGAAAGTCACTTGGAAAAGTAAAAAGATTAAATAGAAATAGATTTCAAATCAACCCAAAAGGCTGATGTATTATATTGATTTACAAAGACTAAAACTAAGGATGTTTCTGCAATAATTTTAGTTAGTTTTGTAAAGACACAATACAGTTTCAGTTATCGTTTTGTTAAAAACTGTCGTTTTTATTTTTATTTTAGTTAACTGGAATGTTTTTTCAATTTTAGTTTTAGTTTTTTCGTTAGTTTTAGTTAACTATAATAACCTTGTTAGACTGCGGGGTCGAGTTGTTCCATACTTATCTTGGAAAGTTCCTTTCTCCATCACTCACATATATAAAAGGACATGAAAACAGACCCCAGGTTAAAAATAAAAAGCAAAATCCCCCTTTAAGTGGCCAGTGGTAAAAGACAGAAATGAGATTGGGCTCTTTACTGTGCAGTTAAATACCTGCCCTGTAGGGCTGAAGACTGACATCATGTTGCGTTCCCCCCCCCCCTCCAGCTGGGCTCCTGGCTCGGCTTCACTCTGATGACCCAGTGTCTGCCGGTGGCCGCCTTCACCTTGGTGGGTTTCATCCAGATGACGGTCTGGGCCAAAGGAAAGCACCGCAGCTACCTGAAGGAGTTCCGCGACTACCCTCCTCTCCGCTCGCCCATCCTGCCCTTCATCCTGTAGCGGACTCGTCGCCTGATTCTAAACCGAGGATACCCCGTCCCCCCCCCCCAAAAACCCCAACAGGAACTCATCAGACTGATAGAATCTCACCCCGTCGCTCCCTGCTGTGTTGAGTGAAAATTAAACACTAGATTTGCTTCTTTCTTCTTCTTTTGTACTGCAGACAAAACCAACCTGTTGTGGTGAATTAACTTTTCAGCATGATATCGAAGTTTCCCTCAAACCACCTGATGCATGCTGAACGTTCATCATGTCGTTTCAGGGGTTAAATCTGCACCTGTGATTAATGAACTACTTAGTTTTAATGTCCATAACTCTGAAATCTGAAACTGTGACAGAATTACATTTAGATGTCTGAATAATTTATTAAAAAAATAAACTGATGTTTTGTCTGGCCTTTAAATTCCTGCTTTGCCCGGAAGTTTTGATCCGACATCAGTGCAGCCAGTCTACAATCAGTGATGAACTTTTGCACAATAAAAACACAATAATTGGTTGTAGAGCTGAAAGAGTTGTTTAATGGGAACAGCAGCAGGTATATACAAAGAAGCAGAATCAGAGGATGTACTGATCATGCAGCCTGAGCCTCGATCCTCTTCTTCCTCAGCTGGAGCCTCCTCTCCCTCTCGTACTCCTTCATACGCATCACATAGCTGCAAGAAAAAATATTTTATCACTGGACATGTTTAAACTGATCGTAGGGCTGTGTAAAAAAGTCCAACTCTGTTAGGAGCAAATCAATATGTCCAAAGATTAGGAATGCACAATATTGGAATTTTGGCCGATATCAGATATGCTGATATTTTAAAACTCATATGGCCGATATCAAAGCTGAAATCATGTTATCCGTTTCTGACACTTTGAAAAATTGGGGTGCAAAAAAATTGATACTCTGAAATATCACAATATTATCATATGCCAATATCAAATCGATATTTTAAAATGCGGTATCTATCTAACTTACTTACAAAATCTCACAAGATTTTGTAAGTAAGTGAAATAGATACCGCATTTTTTAATCCTTCCGTTAAAAGATTTGGTAACAGAAGGATGAAATATCGCGAGATCTAATTAGTAAAATAGATCGATACCGTGTTTTTAAATGTCAATATGATATCAGCATATGAAATCGTGGAATTTTTGCAAATTCTCGTTTAGATTTCATAACAGAACGATGAAACATTGCGAGATTTTGTTTGTAAAACATGTTTTTAAATGGCAATATGATATCGGCATATTAAAATATTGCGATATTTTAGTGTATCAATATTTTTTCCCAAACCCTAGTCTTAAGAATTTTTAAATTAAATGACATTTCTTTATCATTTTTAGTCAGTATTATTGAGTCATTGTGGGAGGTCCGAAGAGCCAGTTGTGGCTGTGGACCCGCAGGTTGCAGACCTCTGGTGTAGCGTGTGTTGCTGTGTAAAATGGTTTTACTGATGGAAATACGTCAATCATCTCTATCCAGCAGCTCCATACTGGTAAAACAAACCAGTGTGTTTGCACAGATCACTGCTGATGCAAGAACTCAACATGAAGCAGACTCCATACTTACTCCTGGTGTTCACAGTAGTCCCAGTCATGTCTCTCATGCTTGCAAGCCAGGAAGTTGGGCCAGTTGTCCCTCTTACACTTCATGAGTTTCAGAAGGTGGTGGGCACAGTAGTCCCTCTGCTCTACGGGCAGCTGGGCCAAGTTCATCTGCTCCTGCGTCGCGATCATCTCTGATGAAGACAAACAGATTTTAGCCAAGTTTCTCCTCTAAGTATCAGTCTAGAATGAAAAAAAATCCAAGTTTATTTATCTTTATACTAAATACAAATCTATGAACAAACAAACATTCATTTACATTAAAATTATGGGGGGGGATAGCCTATAAACACAAGCTTGACCCTGATATCCTTCATTCAAACATTAATAATCAGCACTGTCTTTGTAATAGAACAAGAACATAACAATAAGAAAATGTTAACTTTATCATTCGTCACACCAAAGATAACCTCAAACATTCATTTACAAACAATTGTTTGAATTGTGTGCAGTTTTTTCTTTTTGCAAACACACTGATGTACACAAATGATAAATATTCTGCCCACTAGTGATGCACCGATCAGGATTTTGGGGGCCAATCACCAAAAGCAGTATCTGCCGATCCCGATAACAGCACCAAATCCATAAATTCTCCAATATTATTGTCTCATGTACATAACATGGACATTATGTTATTAAGTATAACAATTAGGAGATGGGAAATTATCGTGAATTGACCTGTTTTATTGCAGGCAATCTGCAATATTTCACTCTCTTGGAGACGACTTGGACTCAGTTTACATAGAGGAAGTGAAGCTGACTAGTTTAAGCTTTCTTGTGGCAATAATTATGTGTACAACACGACATGTGCAGCACACCACACAGACTACAGTAAACATTTCACTCTCTAGAGTTGGTACAAGTTGTAAATGATAAACTCGCTTTTTCCTGTGGAAAAATGAATTAAATCTTAAAATAAAAAATAGATTATGTACATAACACACATGTGCACTATAATAAACATTTCACTCTCTAGAGGCTCTTTCTCAGACACACTGTTTAGAGTTTACCTACAAGCTTTTAGTGGAAAAATCACAAAATATGTTAAATGAGAATAAGAACAGCGACTTATGTGCAACTGCAACAAACTTGGAGCTGATACTGCAGCTTTTCTGTAAGAAAAAAAACTCTTAAGTGTAGCATAAACATGCTGTAGCCAAAATAATGTAATAAAATTATGATTTTATTGGTGAGCTTACTTCTGATTAAGCAGCATGAATGGCAGAGCCTTGTGCGTCAGGAGCGCCTGATGTGGGGGGGGGGATGTATGAACCTGGTTGTTTTCCTTGTCTGTCTCTCTGTATAATCACAGATGAAACTGAGCAGCTTTGCTCCACAAGGCCAGAAAACGACGTTGTCGAGCGTTTCTGTGCCGTGTGAGGATTCATCAGATTGTTCAGAGGTGTTCTGAGTTTGGTGAGTTTCACCGTTTATGAGGAGCTGCGCGTCTGACCGGTCCAGTTTAACAACCTGCAGTCCTGCATCGGGACGCCATTACAAGCCCATTAAACCCCGTCGGGACAGCAGATCATCAACCTGCCGTTTGGAAACCGGGACTGGACGCAGATCATAGTTTATCCTCCACTGTCTCCGTGGAGTGAAGAGATTCACCGGCGTCTCCTCTGTATTTCCTGCGCCTGCTGCACGTCAGGCGCAACAAACGCTGAAGTTACTGTAAACGTGATCGGATCGGCTAGCTTGGATCTATTTTGAGGACTCTGATCAAAACCGATAGGGGCACTATCGGCCGATTGCCGATCGATCGGTGCATCTCTACTGCCCACATTGTGAGTCGTACTAGTACTGGGCAGTGCCATGCATGGAGAAAGAGTCAGATGTTTACAAAATATAAACATTATCAGTTTTTTGTGTGTGACACTAAACTACAAAAGTTTCCACAACCAGGTGTCTGCAACCTTTAAAGAGCCATTTTTCCAACAACGCAGTGAAATCAAACTTTAGAGCCACAAATGTTCCAGGATGTTTTGAAAAAAGACGAGCCAAGATTGTCAGAAATATCTACAACAGGAAATAACCTTCCACCGATCAGATCAGTTTGATCGGATTGGCCGATATTTCACTTTTTTTTTCAAATTTTCTGATTGGTCCTTAACTCTTCATGCACTGATCCGATCAATGACGTCATTGTCATTTTGAACCTGCTCCGGTAAAACTCTCATTTCACCAACCACTTTTTCACACAGGACCATGGAGGTTTAGATTCCCCCCCCCTTACTAATAAAAATCTTCATTTAAAAACTGCATTTTCTGTTTACTTGTGTCATCTTTGACTCACATTAAAATTTGTTTGATGATCTGAAACATTTAAGTGTGACAAACATGCAAAAAAGTAAGAAATTAGGAAGGGGACAAAAACTTTTTCACACAGCTGTATATTCCAGCCTACTGTGGTGATACCGACTACATGAGCTAAAGCGGGTTGTTTGTTCTCACGTCGAGGTTCTTCTGAGGAAACAGTCACTCGATTAGTTTGACCTCTGATATGACGTCATCAGATGTGAGCCCCAACTTCTGAAGCAGCATTACTGCCTTCATTTGCGCTGTGACTGTAAATAATTTCAGTTATGACAGTTTAAGTTGGGCTGTTACTTTGCCACTGGCTCAGATTATTTTGTTTGTCCTGATTAAACCTGAATGCTCATTAGAGCTTATTGATGTTTAACCTTTTCATCTCAGTTCAGGACAAATAATGGAAACAAAAATCCTTTTTATGATACTCAGTAAAATGTATAAATACGGGTAAACGAGCTGTTTAAATAGATACATTTGCTTCCTCACATGATCGGATCGGTGATCGGTGTTGGGCCCCAAAAATCCTGATCGTGTAAAGCCTAGAAATTTGCTGCAATTTTTAAAGAGCCACAAGTTTATTTCAATTTTTAGGTTTTAAAATAAAAAAAAAGAAAAGAAATAAAATATAAAATTAAAATAAAAAAAACAGATCTTTTGCAAAAAGAAGATAGATGCATGTGCTTCTAGATGTAGATATTTGTTGAATATCATGTTTTTTTAAAGGCCCATAATTTACATGTTATCTGAAACGTACTGCTACTTTCAAGTGTCATTACGTTATGGAAATTAAATTAATTATTCCATGACAAAACTCTGCTAAAATCTGCATTTATTACTATATGTATCAATGATGGGCTATATGAACTAAAAAAATGTATCACAATAATTTCTGTTTTTTATCGTGGTAACGATACGCAACAATAAAAAACATCAGCCTAATCATTTGTATCATAAATCTATCACTACATTCTGTCTTGAGCCCTAAAATAATACTAAAAGGTACTAAACTACATCAAATAAGTTCAAGTAGTACACCTGTATATTAAAACTGTAGTGACACCAAAAAAACAAGTCTGAAATATAAGAACAGATGACATTAATTCAAACAGTGCAAACAGCAAAAATTCTGTAACTATATATGAGTAACGGTAAATACAACCTGGTAAATTAAATTTATCGTCTTTATCATGAAATGGCAACTCTTGACGATATTTCTTTGATGATATATACAATAACATATCGCCCATCCATAATATCTCATTAAGAGCCATTGTGGAAGGTCCAAAAAGCCGCAGGTCGCAGACCCCTGCCCTGAACCCCCGAATGGTTTCAGAAAACTTATGTTGTCAAAGAAGGCAACATTGGCCCGCATATCTCCATGAAATCTGAAATTCATCAGTTGCGTATCATTATTGCAAATCTAGAATTTTCTGATTTAAAAAAAAAAGGTTACAAATAAACATGCAGTCGCTCTCAAAATGATTCATACCTTCCAATTAAAACAAAGGCCATATTCACAATTGTAATTCAAATAACAAGAAACTGAATAAACTAATCATAAATAAAAATGGACAAAAGTATACTTTAAGATACTGCTTTTGAATTGTAGTTGGAAATAATAATAATCATAATAATGATGATGAAAATAAGCAAAACTGTCCCAGACTCATTAAAGCAGCTTTCCCATGAACATGGACCAACATACCTGTCAACAGGTGCAGACGTCTTTATGAATATTACAGAAAACACATGATTGCAGTGACTGTCTCAAAGTGTTGCTCAACAACATTTAACTTCAAAGCCCCATCATGCTTGTTTACTTGTTTATTTCTTTCAAGCCACAAATCATAATCAACGACATGATTTTCACAGAAATTTGATGGATTATTACTTTTGTCGATTTCATTTTATTTAACTGACAGCTGATTTTTTTCCTTCTTTAATTGGAGGGTATGAATCATTTTGAGGACGACTGCATAAATATACTTTGAGACAATCAGGTGTTTTCTGTAACGTCCAATCAGACGTCTGCACCTGTTCACAGGTATGTTGGTCCATGTTCATGGGAAAGATGCTCTAATGTGTCCGGGTCAGTTCTGTTTATTTGTTCTTTTGTTTTTTATAATAATTAATTTCAACTACAACTCAAAAACAATAATTTACTTCCCTAAATTAAGATTTTGTAAATGTTTATTTATTATTAGTTCCTTTAGTTTGTTGTTTGAATTACTATTGTGAATTTCACCTTTTCTTTAATCGGAGTATGAATAATTTTGAGGACGAATATTACTATATAATTATTAACTTATTGTATATATTAACACTGATGAGATAGATAGATAGATAGATAGATAGATAGATAGATAGATAGATAGATAGATAGATAGATAGATAGATAGATGCTAAGCTAACAAGCTCGTTCAGGATGACAAAGCTTTCCTGAGCTAAACCAGTTTAACCAGTGATGTTTAAGTGTTTGTGTTGTGAACTCCAGTGTGAACCGTGTACTGGTAAACCTCTCTCTCTCTCTCTGAACACCGACCTCTCTCTTTCCTCTCTTCGAAACCGAGCTGAGGGTCGAACTCAAACTTCTTCGCTGGGTCCGGTTCGGTGTCCGGTTCCGTCACGTACCGCCTGACGAGATGAGCTCCCATAGCAGCGACGATGCTCACACTCCGCTAGCAAAAACCTTTATCTGCGCTGTCTGCGTATGCTGCTTGTTATAGTAATGTTTGCAGGACTGTTCTCCGATCTGCCATTCGGTCACCTCCACAGTCCCCTACTTTCACTTCCGTCTGGCACCGGAAGTAAACAGTCAAGCGGTACTGCAGGGACAGCGCCCCCCTGTGTTCTGGAGACCAGCAACCAAACGTTCCGCAACGCGGGGCCAATGGTTTTATACATCTACAGCAAATGTAAAGAAATACATTTAAATGGCAAATTAAATTGAGTCTTTACTGGAATCCACTGAAAAAAATTTTAAGTTTGGAACTCTAAAATGTTATTTTTGTAAATCATCGCTGGAAACAACAGAACATTTGTTTTTTTAATGCAAGATTGTACGTAATCTTTGGTTAACATCAAACTCTCTTCACTTCGATCCTTGTTCAGTATCCTTGAATAATGTGACTAAAAGATACAGAAAAGAAAATCTAGAATGCCTTAAAGCTGTTATTGTCAGTACAATGCCATAGATATTAATGTATGACTCTAATAACCAAAATCACTCATCAAGAAAAGCATGAAAATGGCTGATATCAGTTCTTAAATGAAACTCTTATGAGCTATTTTTGTGGTTATCATTATATTTGTCCAGACAAATGTAACCAGGCATTAAAATGACCAAGAAATATGAGAAAACATCAGAAAACAAGGTGGTCTCTTAATTTTGTCCATGGCTGTATACTGCATATATTTATCTATCTATAGATAGATAGATAGATAGATAGATAGATAGATAGATAGGTATGTGTACAGTTGCCTTCCAAATTATTCATACCATACAAACAACAAGAAAGTGAAGAAACTAATAACAGGTAATAATTTACAAAATTAAAGTTTAGTGAAATAAAATGTTTTCTTTTAATTGTGGTTGAAAATAGCATGAAAAAAATCAAACAAACAAAACTGTCCCAGAAACATTAGAGCGTAATTATAAAAAAAATATTTGAACTCTGGCACCTAAAATAAAAGAATTGCAATTTAATATTTTATATAAAGTCTATTTAACTAGACAACACATTACATTAAAATGAAAAAGGAAATGTTGATGGTTGTAGATTATGTGGCAGTGAATATGTGGAGCACGCTGCAGTGCAGGGATGTGGTACCGCCCCATTTCACTCCGACAACCATCAAATTTAGAACTTTTATTGCAAACTAGTTGACTTTGTGGTGAATAATCTGATTTTGATGGACAAGTTTTGG
Source organism: Atherinomorus stipes (assembly GCA_023101725.1). Classification (NCBI taxonomy): domain Eukaryota; kingdom Metazoa; phylum Chordata; class Actinopteri; order Atheriniformes; family Atherinidae; genus Atherinomorus; species Atherinomorus stipes. Next base: position 31,479 of record JALJCO010001239.1, read on the forward strand.
ATTCACAAATGCAGATTTTTTTGTTTTTTTTAAAGTTCTTTTTTTCCCCCCAAATGATGCAAACTTACTTTTTAAATCTTTGAAACTAATGGAGAATGAGTCAGCTTGCATCTTGTTTACACTGACTGAAAAATATTTAAGTCAAATGTTTTCTTTGTCCCTTTTGTTTATTTTTGCATATATGTCCTATTTAATATTTCATATGTTATAAATTTGATATCTATCTATCTATCTATCTATCTATCTATCTATCTATCTATCTATCTATCTATCTATCTATCTATCTATCTATATATAGATAGATAGATAGATAAGAAGATGTGTGTGTGTGTGTGTGTGTACAGGTGCCTTCAAAATTATTCACACCCTCCAAATTAAGAAAAGGCTAAACTGACAATAGTAATTCAATTTACTATAGTCATGCATCGGCACACGGAGGTGCTGATGCATGCTTTTATCTCCTGTCGTCTGGACTACTGTAATGCTCTCTGGTCTCCCCAAAAAGTCTATTTCCAATTTACAAGTACTCCAGAACTCAGCGGCACAAGTACTGGCGGACCAGAGCGCGGGGACACATCACACCAGTTTTAAAATCGCTGCATTGGCTCCCTGTGTGCTTCAGGATCGATTTTAAGATTCTTTTATTCGTGTCTAAATGTCTTAACGGTCTTGGACCATCTTATTTATCTGATCTGCTTTTATCATATCAACCCTCGCGGACCCTGAGGTCCTCTGCCAGCAGCCTGTTAGTCATTCCAAGAGTAAGATCCAAAACCCATGGGGAGGCTGCATTCAGCCATTATGGCCCCCGATTGTGGACCAGCCTGCCGGAGGACATCAGGGCCGCAGAGACTGTTGATATTTTTGAAAGGAGACTCGAGACTCGCTTATGTAATTTAGCATTTATCTGATTTTATTTACTCTTCTATTCTTATTGTTTCAATATTTCTATTCTTTATTGCTTTTATGAATTATTATTTATTCTACTTTTAAGTATATCATTTTATTAATTACTATGTCCTCGTACTTTTTTTTTAAATTATTTTTTATTTTAATTAATTCTTATGTCTTATTGTTAAATACCAAATTTTTATGTATGTTTTTTAGTTATTTTTATAAAACGGGTGTTTCTCATTCTTAAATGTGATTGGCCGAGCTGCGTTCCAAGCCCGTGGTAAAACAGACTGTTGCTGCGTTCCATTTGAACTCGGAAGTCGGAAATTCCCAGTTCCGAGTAGGAAGTTTCAACTGGAACGCCCCCCTGAAGTCGGATTTCCCACTCGGAAAGTCGGACAACTCTCGCAGCTCCGAGTTCAGATTTAAAGAACTCGCCCTGTGTTAGCAGTTTTAGAAGCTTCTGTAATGTTACATTTATTTACACTTCTTACTCATATTTTGTTGCATAAATCAGTCGTACACGTAGTATTGGTTTATACAGATCTACGGGAAAGCTGCTGTAGTGTAATTCACATTTTTCATGTCGTATATGTGAACTACAACGCCAGCTGTGCCAACAACGGCTAATAACAATAGCCTTAGCAAGCATGTTGTTTTGCTAGGTTGCTAACTGGTTTTCCGACCAGTGAGCTGGAACGCAAGTTGGTTGGGTGTGACGTCACCCCCAGTTCCCACTTCCCAGTTCCGACGTTAATGGAACGCAGCATGTAACCCACATGTAGATCCGGCAGACCGCAGCACAAAATATCCCTGCGCCAGCATAAACAGATGTTGCGTTGCTAAGGAACCAACTGCTCTCGTTGGACTCGTTGGATTACATTTGTTTTAAGACTTTTGTAGACTTTGTGGTGGATTTTGATATTCCCGGTGTCCTGAACCTGGATGAGGGGTGGAAGATGACAGCGCAGATTTCACCGCGGACATGTTGCCTTATTTGCAAAGCAGCCGTTATATCTGCACAAAAACACCTGGCGCCAAACGCACACCACCGTTTCTCCAAACATTATTTTATTTATTTATTTTTTTTTACTTGTCCTGTCTAGCATCGAAGCAAGCAGAATGGAAATCTGATTGCTTTATTCTGTTGAACAGTTTTGCTTTACCAAGCGGAGCTTTATGAACATAAGGCTCCGCTTGATATCATGTTTATTCATTTTATTTCTTTAATTAAACATTTGTCTATTACACCATTCCATTTCATACTGCTGGGCCTGACAAGGGAGAAATGAAAGTTAACAGAGGTAATGATAGAAAGTGAAACAGAGAGAAAGGAGTAAGGAAGAGGAAGAGAGAGAGGAGAGAAAACATAAATCCACTTACACAGTTCACTGGTACATCTGTACAGCAATTCCTAAACAACATTCCAAGGTCTCTGTCGGAAAACAAAACAAGCAATCCCCTACAGGAGGACCTGCAGGTGGCTTAAATATCCTCAGATCATACAAACACACGCAGAACTACGCAGAGAAGAGGTACAACCAAGTCAGCGCAATGGGAAGCAGTGTCACAGTGTCAACATGCATAATAAAGGGTGCTCCGTGGTGATACAGTCATGCAGATGCAGCCTCGTCTCTGCAAGGAGGAGGAAGCCCGCAAAGCTCACGACCCAGGTCCCCAGCAGCCACCCAGAGGCCCAGATCCCAGCTACCCCCCCCCCCCCCCCCCGAAGAGCGGACATGCATCCCCCAGAGGGCGGCAAAAGGCGGCCCCAGCCAGAGCCCCTCGTGGTCTGGGGGCCCAGGCCCCAGCGGACCAAGACCAGCAGCTGCCGACCCCACCGGGCGCCCCCCGGAGCGGAGACAGCAATGGGCCCAGGGCCCAAGCGCCCAGGAGCAGCCCCCCCCCCCCCCCCCCCCCGACCCGGGCGGCCCAACTGAAACCCAGGAGGACCGGACCCCCCCAGACGACACCCCCCCAGGGCAGGCCAGCCCCCACCCCAACGTCCCTGCCCCACACACCTGACACCAGGGCGCCACCACCTCTACCACCCCCTACCCCGCCACCACGCTCACACACACACTTCCCACCCACCTACCCCAACACTAGGGCTGAAAGATATACCGTCACCGCCCCCACATCGAGACACAGGCACCCAAGACATCAATACCGCAAGAGCAACCACATACAAGATACAGATCCCCCCCGCGCCCGCCCCGCATACAAAGCCCCGGAAGCCACAAACAAAACCGCACCCCCCACCAAAGCGCCCGGCCCCCAACCAACCCGCAGCCACACCGCACCACACCGACACCGAGATGCCCGGCACGAACACCGAGATACGAAACTTCGCCCACACCGCCCAGCCCTACCCAACACCTCCATGTACCCCCCACACACACACATACACCCACCCACTCCGCTCTCCGACCTTACATACCCACACTCACTCCTCCCTCCACCCCCAACACTCTCCCTCCCTCTACCGTCCCCACCTACCCCCACCTCCTCATACCCTCTAACACACACATGCACTCCCCCCACATAACTGCACCAACCCCTCCCTACCCCCCACACATACGCCCCCACCTCCCTATACCCCCAATACCCCATACAGTCCCCCCTTACATGTCCAGCCCCGCCCATCCCTCTGACCTATCACACTCCCACCCTTCCTTCCTTCAGCCCCTCACGACCATCCCTACTAGACACTCACGAGCATGCCACTCCTTCCTCCATCCCCCCTTTCCTCCAACCACTTACCCACATCTCCTCCCTCTTCCAGCCCAAGTTCCTCCCTCCCACATTTCCTCTTTCACACTCTCATTCATTATTCTCACATACCCACCTCTCTCTTGCCCATGCCCTCGTGCCTCCTGAGTGGTAGCTCGGGCCGGGGAAGTAGCCGCGAGCTCCAAGCCCCCAACACGTCGTCCCCCCCCCCCCCCCCCCCCCCCCCCCACGCACCCTCCCCAAAACCCTACGTGTGTGTGTGTGAGGTAGAGCAGGGGGAGGGAGAGGTCTTGGGAAAGGAGACCGGTGGGGTATGAATTCCCCCCCTGGAAGAAGAGACGTTACCGGCATTAGGTACCCCTGCCTCCCGGGATCCCCCCAGGGCAGAAGGGGGCAGGCGTAGCCGTCCTCACGGCCAGGCGACCGGCGTTCACCACAGAGGGGCCAGCCTCGGCCCCTGGGGGCGCTCGACCACCACAGGCCAGGGAGGGGGGAAAAGGGACGGGAGCGGAAAGGGTCGGCGGAGGGGCCAGAGTCACCGGCCCAACATCCCCAGGCCCCGCAAACTCCCCAAGAGGCACGCAGAGCTGCTTTTTTTTTTTTTTTTTTCCAAACATTATTTTTACAGCACAATTAATGGAAGTAACAACATTAACGAGCCCAGACAGCCTGAATTGATGAGAGCGAAGGGCCAATGTGTAGCCAGATTTTTGTAAAACGAGTGTCTTCCCTCCTCCAACTAAGAAAATAAAAAAGAGAAAAATCCTCATACCGAACTGCAGAAGTGCGTTAAGCACATTCACAGTTTAGCTTTTTCTGATGGTTCGCTCCTTTACTGTTGTCAGCCAGGCGATTGCCCAGGTAAAGTGTAACCCAGGTTAAAAAGTATATATATTACATAAGAGTAAAATAAGTTGAAAGTGATTCATGTAGTGCAAATTAGTTAATCAGAGATGATTACAAACTTTAATACGGCAATCATTCTGTGTTGAAGAGTAAAACCATGCTGACATAAAATTGATGTCGCTGCCCCTTTAAGAAACTAGGGACGTTAAGCGCAGCACGCGGGTGATGTGTCAGAAGGCCTTAGAGACAAACAGAGAGCGGATCGAAGAAACTGAGCAGCATTAACAAACAGGAAAAAGATTGGAAAAGTGAATATTATTTTTGGAAAAACATAACTTACCTGGTCGGGAATTGACAGGGACTTTATGAGAGTTAAACCACATCGGTTTTGGTGAGTTTTGTGTTTATTTTCTCACATTTTTATGTGCTGTAGTTGTTTCTTATTCTGGCAGTGAGCCAACGTTACATTGTTACAAGTAAATGCTCCGCCATGAACTGTTATTCAGTTAACATTTTGAGTTTATGAATATTTTGAATGTTGTAAATGTGACTGTATATTGTGTAGATGAAAAATATATGCAGTAACTGGTGTGGAAAACGGAGCCGTTGGTTAAAAGAAGCTGCTCCGCAGCCCTTGTGGAGCCGTTACTTGAGCGGAGCCGCTCCATGGCCGTTGCGGAGCCGTTAGTTAAAAGAAACCGCCCCGCTGTCATTCTGAGTTGAAAAAAAAACACTGTTGCAGTAATGTTACAACTCAGAATGTGGAATATTTATTTGTATAATTGAGGATTTTAAAAGAGATTTATTGTTTTTATGACCTGTTACACAGGTCAAGTTTTTTTTTTATGCTTGACTTGGAAGTTCGTTGGAGGAAGGACGGTTGAACTGCCGTGTGCGGGCGTGCACACACACAGACAGGATTTGGATCCAGGATGGCGAGCCAGACCCAGATCTTCCAGTCACCTTCTGCATCACGTCAGTGAGGAATCTCCTGTATGTAGTAACTCGCTGCCAGAGCGGTAGGAGTATCAGGAACTGCATTGAACTGAACTGAACTGAACTGAATGGAACGGAACTGAAAACTGAATTATTTTTTTTTTTTTTCTAACTGGATCGAACTGAAACTTTTCATTGGACTTGAACATTTAAATTCACATTTGGACGTGATCTCATATTTAAAATATTGTATTTTTTATTATTGAGTTTATAATTTTGAATGTGATTTGAGTGATTGTAGTCTGTTTTGATTGTTGGGTAATTGAATGAAATTCTTACCTGTGAAAGAAAGAAAAGAGAGTTAACTCAGAAAAAAAGTAGGAAACTTAAATAGGTGCAACCTAGGATAAAGAAACTAGTCCAACTAACTTAAATTAGCTCAACTAAAATAATTTAGGATAAAAGGACTAGTTTATCCTAATTTAGATTAGCTTTAGTGAGCTAAATTAGTTGAATTGAAGAACTAAAGAGAAAGGGTGTAATATATATATATATATATATATATATATATATATATATATATATATATATATATATCTTTATTTTGTTTTACTACCTTTTTATTGAGAACCTGCAGGGTATTTAAGATTTTTGTGTACTGTTTTTATATATATGTTTTCTATTCAGTAAAGTGCCGGCCTTTTTATATATATAAACGGCCTCTGTTGTTATCATTACTGCTTCCCACTCCTTAGAACCTAGAACTGGTCCAGTGGTGTGATACCAGTGTTACAAAAGTGCTGCTTTATATCCACGTTTTAATACTTTTCGGCTGTATGGATAAATATTAAAATGGATGGATAAATTAAACGGGGGGGGGGGGGGGGGGGGGGGGGGGGGGGGGTGATTGCAGGTGGAAAGAGGGTTTAACAAAACAAATAAAGCATGGATCTTTGGGAGCAAAGTTAATGAAATAAAATAAAAAATCGACTGAGCAGGCCATCGGATCTGAGCGGATCATCTGTCTGATCGCCGTTTTAAACAAGTGAAAACTCCGCTGACCCAGTTCACAGCTTGTTCGCCTGGAAAGTAACGATCCAGAGTAAATACAGGTCGCAAATGAGATCAGAGCATTTTTTTATTTTTTTTTTTTTTGGTCTCAGGCAGTGATGTTTCAAACCTTAAAACCCTGGTTATTAATATCCACACGCAGGTGCATAAACGAGGTAAACTAAAACTTCACTTTGGTCGTTTTTGAAATGAACTTTTTTTAATGCCAAAAAATAAATAAATAAGTAGATAAAAAAAATACAATGAAATAAAATCTGCGTTTACGTGTTAATAACAGGCCAAATAGGAAATATCTTCGTTTTATGAGACCGTCCTACTTGTGGACAAGCTGAGTTGCTTAGCAACCATACTGTCCACTCAATCTTATGTGTTGGGAGAACAAATAGTTCTCCATTTTATCATTTCATTATTACCTATAAATTGTTTATTTTGTATGTGTGTATTTATTTATTTTATAGGCAATATGTGAGGTAACCGTTTTATAAAAGCAATAAGCCCCTTGAATCCGTGGGTTACAGCGGTTTTACAACGGCGGGGCACGACGGAATTGCTTTAACAACCGTCTTTTAAGCATTTAGCTTTTAGCTCCAGTGTTTCCTCATGGGGGCCCTTCACGTTGGGGGTTGTGTCCGGTCTGCCTGCGGGGGTGCTGTCTTGGGGATCCCGTGGGCCTGGAAGACTGGGGGACTCCACACCATGTGTGGGGTTTGTCCTGGTCTGTTTGGTTCAGGGGGGTCTCTCTGGCAGCGCCCCCTGTGGCTTCGGACTGTGGCCCCCCTTTCAGCGTGGCTGGCCCCGTATAGGTGGTTTTTCCTCACCTGGATCCTCAGTGCTTTGCCATGTTACCGTATTTGTTACTGTATTAGACTTTTTTCTTTTGGCTGGGTGCTCTGTGTGTGTGCGTGCATGTGTGCTTATGTATGTTGGTCTTTTTGTGGGGGTGGGAAGGACGAGGGTTTCATGTTTTTATTGCCTTTGGTTTTGTTAAGCACTTTTGAGTTGCATTTTATTTGTATGAAAAGTGCTATATAAATAAAGTTTGATTGATAATTCAAACAATATATAAAATAATATATATAATATATATATATATATATATATATATATATATAAATAAATAAAATGATATAAATATATATAATTATATAATATATAACTATAAATAATATATTAATATATCAAATTAAATATTTTATATTTTATTTTCATATATTTTTATATTTTATGTTCTTTTTTATATTTTATACATTTTTTATATGATCAGACTTTTTTAAAAAATATTTTGCTAAAGAATATTACTATATTACAATATTTTTGTATATTCAACTTGCAGATTTGAGTTTCAGACCTGAAAAGTTTATGCGTGTTGGCTGTTTGTAAATTTGTTCAATAAAGTTCTTTTTAAAAAAAAAAAAGTAAAGAAAGAAGAGGAAAATCTGGCACATATGTAATAGTGGAAACTGATCACAGAGAAAACCAAATTCTGAGTTTTCAGGTTAAAATTTGTTTATTTGTTTTTTTATCAAATAATAATAATGTCATCTTTTGAAAGAAAGATGTAGACATCATTAGATTTCATGCTTCATTCATCGGTCACTGATAGAGATCATCTTCGCCCTCCTCTCTGTACAGATTCGGCCTCCCTGACCCTGAGCCGGGCCCAGAACCTGACCCCTGATTTCCGGACCGGGTTCCGGTAGCAGAGGGGAACCTTGGAGAGTAAGAAAGGGAAAACAAGAATTAGGAGAAAATCCACAAACATCAAAGATCAGCTTGTTCTTGCTACATTTTTGTGTGTGTTTACCTGAAGTTTCCAAAACCGCGGCTCTGCTGCAGAGTTTGAGCAAACATCTCGTATTTGCGGATGTCGTTGTCACTGACAGAGCGGCGGGCAAACCGCATCGCCTCCTCAAAGTGGTCCTTCCTGATCTCTGGGACTGGATCGAAGTCCTCGTCCTGCAGACACAGAGGAAGACGACAGCTACATGATAAACCTATATATATATATATATATATTTCTATATATACAGTATATATATATATATATATATATATATATATACATATATATATATATATACATACATACAGCCATCCTCAAGATTATTCATACCCTCCAATTAAAGAAGGAAAAGAATTGAAAAAAAATAATAATAAATAAAAATTATATGAAAATTATTATGTTGATTTTGAGTGGTGGTTCAATATTAATATTAAAATCAACCGCTGCTCACTGTTCATGGGAAAGGTGCTCTAATGTGTTAATGTGTCAGGGAAAGTTTTCCTATTTTCCTTAATTTTTTCTAATTGCTATTTTCAACCACAATTAAAAAACAACAATTTATTTCACTAAATTATCATTTTATAAATTTCTCATTTATTATTAGTTTATTTAGTTTTTTGTTGTTTGTATGGTATGAATAAATTTGAAGGTGACTGTATATATATAGATATAAATATCTATCTATCTATATATATATATACATATATATGAAATTAGGATTCTATATTGGGATACTAACAATATTATCGGCTGATATTGGCATTAAAATGTGATATCTGAAAGAATCTGTATTGGTTTTTTGGGCCGATATTTCTAAAAATGAAATGTGTTTGAGAATGCGAGATTTCGTCACGGAGCAACGAAATCTTGTTCCATGAGCAGCAGTCCAGCATGTAGAAAAGTTGTTATTGTGGAAGAACTTCATTTCCCAGCATTCCTTTCAGAGTGACTACAGTGCAGCTGCTGCTGCTACAGACTGACTTGCTTTGAAGCTGCTGATAAAATGTCTGGTTTTAAGTTGTTGGTAAAGTTACCAAGTTGTTAGAAACATTAGAATTAAACACATGTTGGCTAATACCTGCTAGTATCTGATATATGACAGAAAGATATCCCACATGGCTGAGTTAAGGATATTTTGGGATATTTGCTCTCAGAGCAGAATATAGTTGTATTTCTCAGAATTTGAGATGCAACCTCACAGTTCTATGCATATATCAGTATTGGTTGATATTGGATATCCGAATTTGAGAGTTGGAACAATATTGGTAGATTGGATATTGGAAAAAAAAGCCTATATCGAACACACACACACGCACAGACACACACATATATATGTATACAAGTATATAGTTCTGCTTGAAAGTTTACATACCCTCCCATGAACAAAAAGACTACATTCAGAATAGTAATTCAAATAACACAAAACTGAAAAAAAAACATGAATAAAAATTTACTAAATTATAACTTAGTAAAATAAAATATTGATTTTGAATTCTAATTGTAAAAAGTATTTTTAAAAAAAACAAACAAATCTGTCCCAGAAAAATTAGAGCACCTTGCTCACGAACAGTGGACCAACATATCTGTCAGCAGGTGCAGACGTCTGATTGGACGTTACAGAAAACACCTGATTGCAGCGATTGCTTCAAAATGTTCAACAACATTTTAACTCAGGAACTCTATCATGCTTCTTGTTATAATTTTTGTGTATTTGTTTGTTTTTAACATTTCTGATGAACCACAATTCAAAATCAATGTTATGATTTTCACAGAATTTTTATTTATTATTTTTGTCACTTTTAACTTATTTCAATGGAAGCTGATTTTTTTCTGTCTTTAATTAGAGTGTATCTAAACTTTCAAGCACGACTGTATTAAATGTGCATGCGTTTTAGCAACATTGCGGGGACCATATTCCAGATTTTTACTATTACCGTGGGGATGTCTTGCCCTCGTGGGGACATTTTCCCGGTCCCCACAGGTATGAACCCCATTTTGAGGGTCAAGATTAGGTTTTAGAGATTAAGTTACAGTTAGGTTTTGGTTAGGGTTAGGACAAGGGTTAGGTTTAGGCAATCAGCTATGGGCGTTAGGTTTAGGGTAAGGGGCTACGGAATGCAAACATGCAAACATACAAACAGACGTGTGTGTGTGTGTGTGTGTGTGTGTGTGTGTGTGTGTGTGTGTGTGTGTGTGTGTGTGTGTGTGTGTGTGTTCCCAGTCCAAAGGCTGAGAGTTACAGAACACGCAGCCGCCCTTTAGGGAACTTGTAATGTCTCACAGTCCCTTTCTGCACCAAGCACACACAGCCTGGAACGCCTTTGAGATGTGACTTTGTGTGTCTTTATGAAAGACGTGAAAGTGACTCCGAGTCAGTCAGTCCCCCCCCCGTCTGATGCAGAATAATGATGTGTGAGCTTGTGAACATGTGGAGCAGTGGTGGAAGCTGACCATGGGGATCCCCGGTCTGCTCTGTCTCTGACGCTCAGCCTTGATCTCGGCCTCGATGGCCTCTCGGATGGCCAGTTTACACGCCCGCTGACAGATCTCTGTTAGGTCAGCTCCCGAAAACCCCTCAGTGATGCCGGACAGAAATTCCAGATCCACATCCTGCAGACAGCAGGAGCAAAAGGAACAGCAAGGGAACAAAATAAGGCTTTATTACATATACTGTCATTTCTGGCCATTTTCCTCATTCTTTTTGTTCGTAAATCAAACATAATGATTCTAGAGTGTTAAAGGTGGTAGTTCTGAGTTTAATTCCTCCCCACCAGTAGGTGGTGCACTAAAACTTACTTAATATTTACTTTAATTAATCTTAATTTTATGTTTTCAGTCATACAGTGAACAAAAAACTGTAAAAAAAAAAAAAACCCAAAAAACCCCACCCAAGCTTCGTTTTGAAGTAACTATAGAAAATAAAGATATACAAAAGATAAAAGGATGACAAACAGAAGGGTTCATAACACATGAAAAAAGAAAGAGGATTCAATACTTTATATCTGTCCAGTTTTTTTTTAGCCTTTTTGTTTTTTAAACTTTGCAAAGTTTTAAAATAAAAATCCATTTTAATGCACTTATGAATAAAATATTTCTCAAATGAGATAAAAATGTTTAGAGCAAAAAAAAATGTTTCGCTTTCAACCTCACAATTCTTATAAAAACAAGATTTTGTATTTTTCCCTTAGCTGTACTTTTTTTTTTTTTTTTTTACTGTAGCACATATTAAATAGATATTAAATATTTCACACACACACACACACACACCCCGCCAAAAAAAAAAAAAAAAAAAAAAGACAAATGCATTCATAAAAAAGATGACCAATAGCATTAACAATGATGCAGAATTGGCTAACAGTTAATTATCCTTAGCAAATGTTTAACATACATGTCCAGGAGGAAAGTGGTAACTTCTGCGGGGCTTTTGAGCCCATTTGCTACCTTCACTCTCATCCTGCTTCGTTTTTCTCCGCTTGAATTTCAGAAAAGTTAATGGCAATCAAGCTAGCAACTCCGGAGCTAATGCTAATAGTGAAGAATCCCAATGCTGGCATGGTAATCAGATGTAAATATTTACTTTGTAGACCCATCAACATTGAATAAAAATTATTCATATGCTTTAAAAATGCGTTTGGGTAAAATGAATGCTTTTATTCTGCACCCATCTAGACGTTCTGCGGATGTATTCTTTTTAGAGAATATATTGTTCACATGGAAATGTAGCTTTCACCTGTAAAGTGAAAGCCTTTTTAGTCCGTAACCGCAGCATTTAAATCTTAAATAGAATTTGGTTGGTTTACATTTATAACTAAATGACTGCAATAAAATAATCTTATGTAAGTTTAACTAAAAAGTAAGCTAATTAAATTAAATTACTTATTTTTATACAGCACAAAGTCATATAAATTTCATACCATGAGAGGAGGCTTCATGTCAGACTTCAACACTTTTCTGGGTGTATAGTGGAACTTTGATGTGCAAATAAAGTAAAGTTTTTAACAGTAAAATATATGCTGACCTTTGCAACAGGAGACTTGCGCAGGTTGGCTTTGAGAATTGCTGTGCGGGAGGGTTTGTCGGGCAGTGGGATGTAGATGAGCTGGTCCAGACGGCCCGGTCGCAGAATGGCTGGGTCTATGATGTCTGGTCTAGTGAGACCAGAGGAAGGATGACAAGGAATCAGTTTAGATTTGAATCTGTTATTATAGATTAATGCCAACATCTAGTGCTGTTGTTAAGACCACACCACCAAGACCAAGACTTTACCGAAACCAAGACATTACTGAGACCAAGATATTACCAAGACCAAGGACTGAGACCAAGATATTACCAAGACCAAGGTCTGAGACCAAGATATTACCAAGACCAAGGACTGAGACCAAGAGATTACCAAGACCAAGGTCTGAGACCAAGAGATTACCAAGACCAAGGACTGAGACCAAGAGATTACCAAGACCAAGGTCTGAGACCAAGATATTACCAAGATCAAGGACTGAGACCACGACTAAGACATTAATGAGACTAGGGACCAAGATCACAACATTTTGCAGTCCTGTCTTTGGACTGCATAATGTCTTGGTCTTGGTCCCTGGTCTCGGTAACTTCTTGGTCTTGTCTTGGTCCCTGGTCTTGTTTTGGTCTTGTCTTGGTTCCTAGTCTTGGTAACATCTTGGTATTGTCTCTGTTGCTGGTCTCCGTAACGTCTTGGTCTTGTCTACGTCCCTGGTCTCGGTATTGACTTGGTCTTGTCTCGGTTCCTGGTCTCAATCACGTCTTGGACTTGTCTCGGTTCCTGGTCTCGGTTATGTCTTGGTCTTGTCTCTGTTCCTGGTCTCGGTAACGTCTTGGTCTTGTCTCGGTTCCTGGTCTCAATAACTTCTTGGTCTTGTCTCAGTTCCTGGTCTCGGTAATGTCTTGGTTTTGTCTTGGTTCCTGGTCTCAGTAATGTCTTGGTATTGTCTTGGTTGCTGGTCTCCGTAACATCTTGGTCTTGTCTCGGTTCCTGGTCTCAATCACGTCTTGGACTTGTCTCGGTTCCTGGTCTCGGTTATGTCTTGGTCTTGTCTCTGTTCCTGGTCTCGGTAACGTCTTGGTCTTGTCTCGGTTCCTGGTCTCAATAACTTCTTGGTCTTGTCTCAGTTCCTGGTCTCGGTAATGTCTTGGTTTTGTCTTGGTTCCTGGTCTCAGTAATGTCTTGGTATTGTCTTGGTTGCTGGTCTCCGTAACATCTTGGTCTTGTCTACGTCCCTGGTCTCGGTATTGACTTGGTCTTGTCTCGGTTCCTGGTCTCGGTAATGTCTTGGTCTTGTCTCGGTCTCCGGTTTCAGTAACGTCTTTGTCTTGTCTCGGTTCCTGGTTTCAGTAACTTCTTGGTCTTGTCTCGGTTCCTGGTCTCAATAACGTCTTGGACTTGTCTCGGTTCCTGGTTTTGTCTCCCTTCTTGGTCTCGGTAATGTCTTGGTCTTGTCTCTGTTCCTGGTCTCAGTAATGTCTTGGTATTGTCTCGGTTGCTGGTCTCCGTAACGTCTTGGTCTTGTCTACGTCCCTGGTCTCAGTATTGACTTGGTCTTGTCTCGGTTCCTGGTCTCGGTAATGTCTTGGTATTGTCTCTGTTTCTGGTCTCAGTAACGTCTTTTTTATTGTCTTGGTTCCTGGTCTCAATTACGTCTTGGACTTGTCTCGGTTCTTGATCTCGGTAACATCCTGGTCTTGTCTCTGTTCCTGGTCTCGGTAATGCCTTGGTCTTGTCTTGTTCCTGGTCTCAATAACGTCTTGGACTTGTTTCAGTTCCTAGTCTTGTCTCCCTTTCTGGTCTCAGTAATGTCTTTGTCTTGTCTTGGTTCCTGATCTCGGTAACATCCTGGTCTTGTCTCTGTTCTTGGTCTCGGTAATGTCTTGGTCTTGTCTCCCTTCCTGGTCTCTGTAATGTCTTGGTCTTGTCTCGGTTCCTGATCTCGGTAATATCTTGGACTTGTCTCGGTTCCTGATCTCGGTAACATCCTGGTCTTGTCTCCGTTCTTGGTCTCGGTAATATCTTGGACTTGTCTCGGTTCCTGATCTCAGTAACATCCTGGTCTTGGCTCCGTTCCTGGTCTCGGTAATGCCTTGGTCTTGTCTTGTTCCTGGTCTCAAAAACGTCTTGGACTTGTCTTGGTTCCTGGTCTTGTCTCCCTTCCTGGTCTCGGTAATATCTTGGACTTGTCTCGGTTCCTGATCTCAGTAACATCCTGGTCTTGGCTCCGTTCCTGGTCTCGGTAATGCCTTGGTCTTGTCTTGTTCCTGGTCTCAAAAACGTCTTGGACTTGTCTTGGTTCCTGGTCTTGTCTCCCTTCCTGGTCTCGGTAATATCTTGGACTTGTCTCGGTTCCTGATCTCGGTAACATCCTGGTCTTGTCTCCGTTCTTGGTCTAGGTAATGTCTTGGTGATGTGGTCTTGGATACAATGCTACCCCCTTTCAAAAAAATGTGCACCTGTTTGTTGCGCCGATGATGAAAACATTTTTTTTGTCGGACATGCCGTCCATCTCTGTGAGGATCTGATTGATGACTCTGTCAGCTGCACCACCTGCATCCCCGGCCCCACCTCCTCTGGATTTGGCGATGGAGTCCAACTCATCAAAGAACAGGATGCAGGGGGCCGCCTGTCTGGCCTGGGGAAGGTCAAAGAGGGTGGAGTGTAAAATATGAGGAAGAAGTGATCTGAAAAGTGAAAAACATAGATTTTTCTGTGTTCCCATTCTCACCTTATCAAACACATCTCTGACATTGGCCTCTGACTCTCCAAACCACATCGTGAGCATCTCGGGTCCTTTGATGGAGACAAAGTTTGCTTGGCACTCATTGGCGATGGCCTTCGCCAGGAGAGTTTTCCCACAGCCTGGAGGACCATAGAATAACACCCCTCGAGACGGGGTCATCCCAAACTTCAGGAACTTGTCAGGATACTCGACTGGGTACTGAGGAGAGACGAAGATTCATGGATCTCTGCTCGGAGTTGTGTTTGTAGTTTCATGCAGAGATGCACAGATGAGTTTTTCTTTCACCTGAACGAGCTCTTGAAGTTCTCTCTTGACCTCATCCAGCCCTCCAATGTCCTCCCAGTTGACTTGAGGCACCTCTGCAACCGTCTCTCTCAGAGCTGATGGGTTGCTCTGACCGAGAGCCCACTGAGGGTAACAGGGCATGATGGTGTTACAGAAAAGTCACACATCTGTTGTTAAGAAAATTCCTAGCTCACATTCCTGTGATGGTCAGTGCATTTCTGCACACATACTGTGTCTTTAAAACTTTGTCAGTGTGTATCAAGTGCGTTCAGTACTTGGAAGTCATCCATAGTGACAGCAAGTGAGTTGAGCAGGTCAGCATCGATGGTTTCATCCTCCAGGTCGATTAGCGTCATCTTTTTGCGGATGGCCTGCAGAGCAGCTTCTGAGCACAAAGCAGCCAGGTCAGCACCAACATGGCCGTGGGTCTCTGCAGCAATCTAACAAGCAGCATGTTAAACAAAACACCACACAAACAAATCAGGTTTTAGATAAACTGTTGTGCCCATAATTAATAGCAATCAATATTATAATTATATCTTAAAGGTGCAGAGAGTAATAAAATCAAAGTCAATGGCAGAATTATGTAATATATAACTCAAAGCTGTGTTTCTATTGATGTATAATCGCTAGCAGGTATTCAGTTTACCATCCTCAAAATAAAAAGCTTAAACTACAGTACTTAATGGAAACGTGAAAGAAATTTTCTCATTCATTGTTCAATGAACTTTTCTTTTTAATCTCAACTCATCCAGACTCTTGGTAATCAAATTTATCAAATCAAATCAAGTTTATTTATATAGCCCTTTACAGTACCCATTGGACACACAAAGTGCTTTACAGAGACAAAAAAAGAGACAATGTAAAACATCATAAAATGTAAAGTTAAATACTGGGAAAAATTAAGAACAAAGAAGATTAAGAGCTATGAAAACAACCAACAGAGAATCAGAACAGGCTACTCGGGGAGCGCGGGGTGTACCTAAAAGAGAGTAAAATCTTTAGTAAATAAACTAGTTAGAATTAAAAGCTAGACGAAAAAAATAGGTCTGATGGTAATACTTTATTTACTTAGGTTTTTCCACAACAGAAACATAAAAGCTTCTTTTAGGCAATTACGTAAATTTCAGCTCATTAATAGTTTAAGCTTTAGTGTTGTTAAACTATTTCTTTCTTTCCTCCTCACCTTCTCTAGGTCGACGTCGTCAGCCAGTTTCATGTTTTTAGTGTGAATCTGCAGGATCTCCAGTCTACCAGTTGAATCGGGGATTCCAATGTCAATCTCACGGTCAAACCTGCCTGGAGAGGCACCACAATGTCCATTAGTGTATATTTGTGTGTGCACGATTGTACATATTTTGTACGACGGAGTATAGGGCCACATTAAGAATTTTTTGTAAAGACTTTGAGAAAAAAGTGGTACTTTTACAAGAAAAGGGTTGTAAATTTATGAGAAAAAAAGTATTGATATTTTATACTTGATACTACCATATATGTGACATGTAGTGTAAAGCGCTTTGAGTGGTCAGTACGACTGAAAAAAGTGCTATATAAGTACAGTCCAACTTTATTTTCATAAAATATTCTCATAAAATTACTTTACTCTCATAAAATTACGACTTTATTCTTGTAAATTTACTTGACTCTCACAAAATTACGACTCTATTCTCATAAAATTACGACTTTGTTATAAAATTACTTTACTCTCAGAAAATTACAACTTTATTCTTGTAAAATAACTACTTTTTTTCTCATAAATTGGGCCTTGTGCACAACTTCACTACATCCTGAACCAAAGCCGGCTCTTTTCTTTCCTGTCTTTCATTCCTGGATGAACTGATTAATCTAGGTGTGCCTGACCTCAGTAACCACGACGACCGTGGCCAGACACACCTGGATTAATCAGTTCATCCAGTAATGAAAGACAGAAAACAGAGAAGCTGGCTTAAGTTCAGGAAGTAGTGGAGTTGTGCGTAGAGCCCATTACGATTATTTTCTCATAATATTACGACTTTATTCTCAAAGTCTGTAAAAATGTTTTTTCTTAATGTGGTCCCTAATACTCTGTCGTAATTTTGCATGAATGTGTGTAACTATTCTTACCAAAGCGTCTCAGTGCAGGGTCAATGCTGTTTGGCCTGTTTGTTGCTGCCATGACAACCACATGAGCTCTTTGCTTTAAGCCGTCCATCAGGGTCAGAAGCTGTGACACGATTCGCCTCTCCACTTCACCGTGAGTCTATGCACACAAACAGGCGGTCACACAACTGAGAAAAGAAAGAAAAGATGTCACGTCCAGTTTCAAACTGCTTCCTCCTCTCTTACCTTTTCTCGCTTGGGAGCGATGGCGTCCAGCTCATCGATGAAGATGATGGCTGGAGCGTTGCTCTCAGCTTCCTCAAACGCTTTTCTGAGGTTGCTTTCTGACTCTCCCGCCAGCTTACTCATGATTTCTGGACCTGTTCACAGAACAATGCAAGATATTTTCTGCTGAGTCACAGATAAGTGAATTCCAGCCAGATTCTGCCCTATACGCTGATGACACAATTCTATACGCTTCTGGCCCTTCTGCTGATGATCTTAAAGTTTTTATGAGATTCAGTGCGCATTTATCAAGCTTAATCTGTCCCTAAATGCTAACACAACTAAAATGATGTCATTTGGCCTAAAAGGCAGGGCTACCCCATCCACGACTCACATTACTACAATAGATGGGACCATCATTGAACAGGTTACAGTGTACAGATATTTAGGAATCGATCTCACATCAGAATTCTCACATCACATCAACATGTTACAATCAAAGGTCAAAGCAAGAGTTGGTTTTCTCTATAGAAATCGCTCCTCACTCACGTCTGCAGCCAAACGCTGGATTGTTGAAAGGACCATCCTCCCCTTATTTGACTACGGCGACACAATCTACAGACATGCCTGCAAAGGAATTCTTCAAAACCTGGACTCAATTTACCGCTCTGCGATTCGACTTGTCACCGACACTCCTTACAGGACTCATCTTTGTCTGCTCTACAGTCGGTTAAATGGCCGTCATTACAAACTCGCCGCGATTCTCACTGGCTCACTCTCATCTATGAAACACTCCGCGGCCTTTCACCTCCATACTTATGTCAGCTCCTGCACAGAGTCTCTACAGCCAAATACAACACACGGTCCTCCCACAGAATCATGCTGCAAATCCCGAAAACAGACTCTCGCTTTGGACAAACGTCATTTTCTTTTGCAGAACAATGACTGGAACACGTTTCAAAAATCTCTGAAACTTGATGATTTTACTTCTGTCTCTGTTTTTTAACACAATTTAAAGGTGATTTTTAACGACAACTGTAAATGTTTTGTTACATTTTGACTCCTCCTTTGATGTCTTAAATTGTTTACTGATTTTATTTTATTTTTTAATTGTGTTCCCCTCCCCCACTTGCCCTACAGGTACCTATGGCACTTACCAGGCCGGCATTGTAAATAAGAATCTTGTTCTTAATGTCTTTGCCTGGTTAAATAAAGGTTAAACTTAACCAGCACCGTGGCGTTAGAAGAAAACCTACCATTGATGAGGAAGAAGAAGGCACCAGTTTCATTGGCGACAGCTCGGGCCACCAGAGTCTTCCCTGTACCTGCAGGACCATACAGGAGGATACCTCTGGGGGGCTGAAGTCATGAACAAAGAAATTCTTCATGCAAGGATCACAATAATCTATTTGAGAAAGGACGTGGGTGTTTTCAGCACCTTCACTCCGATGGCCTTGAAGAGTCCTGGATGTCTGAGAGGAAGCTCGACCATCTCCTTGATCTGTGCCAGCTGCTTCCGACAGCCTCCGATGTCATCATAACCGATGTCATTCAGATTCTCCTCTTCATCCTGTCACAGAGGGAGCGACAGATCAGGGTGCGTTGATGACACTATCCTCGGTGGTGACGGCTCTCTGGTTGCATGGCAACAATTGAAACTAAAGTTTTTGGTTTTTAAAATCTGATTCAAGGATAATAATTTATTTAGATTTTCATCTACTTTTATTCATTTTATACTTTTGGATGGAAAGAATTATTTGCATCACATCAAACATCGTCCCAAGTCAGAAATATGACAGGCTTGAATTTCCTTCATTCACAGGACGCATAATCTACTTACGACAGAAAGCCCGATATCGGTATTGGTTGATATTGGCTTTAAAACTGAATATCTATATCAGCCAATATTGATATCAATATTCCTAGAGGAGTTCATTTTGGACATCAGGCTACCAGATATCAGATACTAGCAGGTATTAGGTACTACCATACATCAGATACTAGCAGGTATTAGATACTACCAGATATCAGATACTAGCAGATATTAGATACTAGCAGATATCAGATACTAGCAGATATTAGATACTACCAGATATCAGATACTAGCAGGTATTAGATACTACCATATATCAGATACTAGCAGGTATTAGATACTACCACATATCAGACACTAGCAGGTATTAGATACTACCATATATCAGATACTAGCAGGTATTAGATACTACCATATATCAGATACTAGCAGGTATCAGATACTACCATATATCAGATACTAGCAGGTATTAGATACTACCACATATCAGACACTAGCAGGTATTAGATACTACCATATATCAGATACTAGCAGGTATTAGATACTACCATATATCAGATACTAACAGGTATCAGATACTACCATTTATCAGATACTAACAGGTATTAGATACTACCATATATCAGATACTAGCAGGTATCAGATACTACCATATATTAGTTACTAACAGCTATTAGATACTACCACATATCAGATACTAGCAGGTTTTAGATACTACCATACATCAGATACTAGCAGGTATCAGATACTACCACATATCAGATACTAGCAGGTATTAGATACTACCATACATCAGATACTAGCAGGTATCAGATACTACCATATATCAGATACTAGCAGGTATTAGATACTACCACATATCAGACACTAGCAGGTATTAGATACTACCATATATCAGATACTAACAGGTATCAGATACTGGCAGGTATTAGCCAACATGTTGCTAATTCTAATGTTTCTAACAACTTGGTAACTTTACCAACAACTTTAAAACAGACATATTTTCAGCAGCTTCAAAGCAAATCAGTCTGTAGCAGCAGCAGCTGCACCGTAGTCACATGACTCTGAAAGGAATGCTGGGAAATGAAGTTCTTCTACAATAATAGGGACTTTGGCCGTTTCTCAATACCAAGTTCGCAAAGATCATACTTGTGTACTTGCTAGTATGGACTTGTTGTAAGTACAGACTTCCGAGGACAGAAGGACGCAAGTACACTCGTTGCACATTTGGAACAGAAACCTACTTGTTTACGTCAAAGACGTTTCTAAAGTTATGTAATGACAGTTATTTTATATTAAAATGATAAGTAGCAAAATCCCTGCAGGAATGTGGCAGTTAGATCCAGCTAATCTGTGCAACCGTCTCACTGTTAGCTACTGTTCGCTATTGTTAGCTACCGTTCGCTACTGTTAGCTACCGTTAGCTGTTCAGCTTCTGTCTCTGAAACCGCTCGTTACTTTTAATAACAGTTTAAACTTCATCAAACCACCAAGAAGATGAAGTAAAACAACTCTGTTGTAGAAAAGTTATTAAAACCAACGTTACATAAAATAATGAGTATTTTCAGCACTTATAGCTATTCTCCTCCCCTGTTACGGCGCAATGCCTTATGGGATATAAGGGTGCCTGAAGTCCACAAAAGTCACCAATGCAGACTTGGAAAAGTGGGCGGGAGCAAGAACACATCTGGGAATGTGGAGCGTACTTGTCTTGATGTGTTCTTTGCATTGGAACAGTACTTGGACCTCTAATGATGGCGTTTCAAAAGTACACAAGTACGCAAAAGTACGCATATTGAAAAACAACCTTTTATACATACTGGACTTGTGGAACAACTTCTCGTGACATTTCGGAACGTACAACGAGATCTCGTTGGTAAAAATATTGATACAGCTCTTTTTAACATTGATAAAATATTGCAACACAAAATATCGTGATATTTCAGTGTATAGATATTTTCTTACACCCCCTAGTGTGTCATTAAAAAAGTAAAAGGTATAAATGATACCAATATTTTCTGATATAATATTTTTCATGCCGATATTGGCCAATAATGTCAGACACCTCTATAAGTAATTTTTTGATTATTTATTTATTTATTTTACATTTTGTTGAAGTGTCTAATAAAGACTTCAGGTGAAATTAATAAAAATTTTCTGCTAATTATTTCTTGGGGCAGGTTTTAAAGACCCACAACGGAACTTTTAGCAGTTTTCTCAGTGACTCCCCCATCGACGGCTAAACTAGCGTCCATCTTCATCGTAGCTGTCCTGTGATTCCCTCCAGCCAGTAACAGACAGTCTCATCTTGACTCTTGTTCTGTTCCTTCCTCTCTTTCTTTTCAGTTAGATCCAGCTAATCTGTGCAACCGTCTCACTGTTAGCTACTGTAAGCTACCGTTAGCTTCTGTTAGCTACCGTTAGCTGTTCAGCTCCTGTCTCTGAAACAGCTAGTCACTTTTAATAACGGTTTAAACTTCTTCCGGTAATGTTTCCTTGCGTTTCTTTACCAAATCCGACATGATGCACGTTGAAAACACCCACTGTGTTCATGTCTGGTTCATAGTGTCGTGGTGCGTAACCGATAGTCGGCTGCAACGTAGCGGCCGCCTACTGGATCCAGCCTGAGACGCTGCTGGGCTGTGACGGCTCGAAAATGCGCATGATGAATGTTCCTGTGCCATCAAAACGAATCAGAAACGCAGATTTTTAAGGTCTAACAGTTACGTTGTGGGTCTTTAAATCGTTACGTGCTAGATGATGTGATTAATTATTTTCTTTTAAGGCAAAACTAACAAAATCTTGGAAACACTTTTATAGCATTTGTGTCACAGTAAACGCCCTATAAGCCAACACAGTAGCTGAATAATTGCATGGTTATTCTAGTTTACTAAAACTAATGAAAAAATGAAAACTAATATTGAAAAACTATTTTTCATTAACTGAAATAAAAATAAAAATGACAGCTTTTAAAAAAAAAAAAAATAACTGAAACTGTATTGGGTCTTTACAAAACTTATTAAAATCATTGCACAAACATCCTTATTTTTAGACTTTGTTAATGTGGTTAATATTTGAGCCTTTTTGGGTTGATGTGAAATCTATTTCTATTTAATCTGTTTACTTTGCTCTACCGGTTTTACTCCGAGGGACTTTCTGATGATTTTGAAGGTCACCTATAACGGGGGTCTGAGCCATTTTTCACCTCAACCAACTAAATAAAAGTTGTTTAGAGCCGCAAATGTTCCATGGCCTTTTGAAAAAGTCATCTTATCATTTTTTATAAATATTATAGAAAAATTGCTGTCATTATAAATAAATATGTTTTGTTTCTACTTTTAGATTTGGGTTTTAAAATAAGAAAAAAAAAACTTGCATAATGAGATTTTTTTTTTCAGATCAGATTTTCTCCAATGGAACTTAACTGTTTAAAAAAAAGGTTAAATAAATAAAAATATAGATATTTGTGGGAAATTAAGTGGAAAAAATCCCCTATTTTCCATGTTAAAGACAAGTGTAATACATTTAAAAAATTGCTGGTGCTTCAGTATCATGATCTTGGAAATTCATCGCAATTATTCCTCAAAGAAAACCTGCTAAAACCTACAAATGTTATGGATATACTTGAAAATATTAATTGGTTCTTTATTATTTTTACTCCGAGTTATTAAGAGCCGTTGTGGAAAACCCAGAGAGCCAGTTGTGGCTCCAGAGCCGCAAAAAAAAGCCCGCCAAAAAACTAAAACGAACACTAAAACTAATAAAAACTAAACTAAAACTAAGCATTTTCCAAAAAATAAAAACTAATAAAAACTAGCAAAGCTGCTAAAAAACTAAAACTAATTGAACTGAAAAACAAAAAGTCAAAACTAATTAAAATCCTAAAACTATTATAACCAAAGCCCCCCCCCCCCACCGGACCTCTCTTTTGATTGGCTGCCCCTCACAGTAGATGACGGTGTCTGGGGCAACGATGCAGTGAGGACTGGGGTCTGTCTCCACCACCTTGAACTCCACCGCCCGCATGCTCCCCCTCACCAGGAAGATGTCACCTGGCGACACAGACAGGGGGAGGGTAGGCTCAGGTGTGTGATGATGTCATCCACTGCTCACCTCGTCTGCTGTGATGCATTCCAGGTGTGGTACCTTTGTGCACCGGCCGGTAGGCCTCCAGGAAGTACGGCTTGAGGAAAACCTCAAAGAGGTTCCCCGTCAGGCCCTCGATGGTGTCATCAATGGGGAGCACGTGGATCTTCTTCCCATATTTGATGTCCGGGCACGCGTGGATGCTGTGACACCGGACAGGTTAATAATAGTGACGTCATCAAAGCTGCCGTAGTAGAAATGTCTGTACGTTGGACATACACTGATCTGGACTGGATCTAAATATCTCCTGAAGGAATTCAAGTTACACCAAAACTGTCTGGGTGAGGAAATGAACAGATTTCAGGCTAAAAAATAGGTCCAGATTGAAAAAAGCCAAACTTCCCCTTTAACAGTAATCAATCTTTATTTTTGCAAACCTGGATGAACAGGGAAATAAATTCTGTGAAAGACGTGGTTGATAATGACGGGGAAATCATGAGGAATTAGAATAGAAAAGTATCATTTTCCAATTAAATACAAAGGAAACACTTTACAATAAGTGTCCCTTAATTAACGTTAGTTAGTGCATTATTAAGCATTAATTAACAGTACCCACTGTACACACACACACACACACATATATATATATATATATATATATATATATATATATATATATATATATATATATATATATATATATATATATATGTTATGTATGTATTAGGGGTCCAACAATACAAAAAAATCATGGTTTGATTCGATACTTTAGTGTCACAGTTCGATATTTTATAGATACAAACAATTTTTCATGCCTTTTTTTTTAAACCCTTGTACTTTTGTCCACAATGGCTCACCGTCAGGATCATACTTAACCTGAAGAACCAACGTAGTACCAAAAACCGGACCTGAATGAAGTCGAATGAGTAATTTAACGCAGATCCACAAAGTTTTCAACAAAAGCTCATCGTCAGAAGACACATTGAGGAAATTAATGAGAAATTTTGTATCATTCGATTTTCAATACACAGTGGTCACGGTTTGGTACACACCTGTGTTGAACGGTTGGACACGACTACATGTCTTGTTGCACCCCTAATATATACATATATATATATATACACACACATACATATATTTATTTATTTCCTCTTGGTAAGTGAAATGATTTGTACCAAGTATGTGCCTCAAGTTTGGTCATTTACCGTAATTATTATGTAACCATTGGTTAAAGGAGTCATCACCCGGAAATCCCACTTTTTCACGTTAAAACGTGTATTGGAACAGGACCTCAGTAAAACCTGAAAGTGGCTTTGTCTCTGAGTGCGGGCTCTCTCTTCTCACCAGAATTGGCCACAAGAGCGTGCTCTCCACAGTACGCCATTTTGGTTTTTCTCCGATTGACATGATCTACAGAGGCTGCTAGCTGCTAAGTTAGCCTCTTTAGCACCACCTGAAATCAGCTGATTACCTTCCGCAGAGTAGCGTTTAATGACCAGCTTTGTCAGAGAGGAGGACGACGACAAGGAGGAGGGAAAAAAAAAATCTGCCGTGCTGAGTTGCTTCAGCAGAAATTCATCAGTTTTTAGTGCTGCAACAGGAGGAACAGCTTTACCAGGGAGCAGTGAATTATACTTATCAGTGAGGATGTGCAGTCGGTAAGTGTCTCTGCTGTGTAACTTATTATCTTTTATGTAAGAGAACAGTAAACGGTGGTAGACGAGCGGACAAGCTGCTAATGTAGCTACAGAAGCTAACAGTGTTTGGTTAACTTCACGTCAGACGTCCGCTGCTTATATTCATCAGAGTCCAGCCCTTTTTAAAAATATGCAAAGAACTGTCAACTGAAACAAATGAGTTTGTCATGCGAATGTATAATATGGAATACAGCTGTATATATATGAATAAAAAAAACACGTGGGGGCGTGATTAGATGCACAATCTACCTGATGACATCACCGAGCCGAACGCGCAGGTTGTTGCGCGTGACACGGTTCATCCGGATGCGCTCATCCCCGCAGGTCTCATCTGTCAGGACGATGCAGACGGTCTGCCGCCGCTTCCGTCCCCTCAGGACCACCGTGTCCCCCCGAAAGAGCTGCAGCTCCTCCGTCTTATTCTGGTGCGGACACGCAGAAGTCCAACATAAAACACGCGCTCTCACCTGGACGCGCTCACATCTGGCGCACGAACACACCTGTGAGAGGCTGACGATGCTGCTGTCCTCACTGAGGGCTTCATCCACGATCAGTCTGTTCGGTCTGTGCTTCTGCTTCAGGATGGCCGTGGAGAAATCTTCTCCCTTCGGACTTCCAAACAAGACACAGACTGAAAGGGGGGGTAACATGCAAAATGGACTTTTTTGACATTTTTATGTCATCATTATCATGTCATTTCATTTATTTAATTTATATAGCACAGATTTCTGCATCCAGCCTGAAGCAACAAGATCTGGAACTGAACCCTGTAGCAGACAGGGAGCCAGTGAAGACCGGCTAGGACGGGGGAGACGTGCTCATAGCGTCGGGAGCCGGAGAGAAGGCGGGCTGCAGCATTCTGAACAGCCTGAAGACGTAAGGAGGATTTGCTAAGGTTGGCAAAGAGCGAGTTGCAATAATCAAGGCGTGAAAAAACCAGGAGCTGAACAAGTTTCTCAGGGTCGTACCTGGGAACGTATGATTTTATTTTTGCGAGCATCCTCAAGTGAAAAAAGGAGTTCCTAACAACTATGTTTATGTGTTTGTCGAACTTTAACGACTCATCCACAGTGATTCCAAGGCTTTTCACACACGAACGTTTAGAAGATGCCAGAGGACCAAGGGCAGCTCTGGAGGAAACAAGAACAGAGGGGGGGCCAAAATGATAATCTCCATTTTATCCTGATTAAGATGCAAAAAGTTAATAGACATCCACGTTTGCAACTACTTGAGGCAGTTTAACAGTCGAGGCATAGAGCCATCACCAGTATGTATGGGGATGTAAACCTGAATATCATCGGCATAGCAACGATAAGATATATCATATTTCTGGAATATCTGACTTGAGGGAAGTAGATAGAGGAAAAAACAGAAGGGGACCAAGGATTGAACCTTGAGGAACCCCACAATCAAGAGCAGACCAGGTGGAGGTGAATTGTCCTAGCTGAACTATAAATGATGTGTATGTTAAATATGAACCAGTTTAGCACAGTACCCTTGAGACCCACCTGGAGTTCAAGGCGAGAGATCAGAATATGATGGTCCACAGTATCAAAAGCGGCTGTAAGATGATCTAATAAAATCAGAGCCGCTGATCTCAGTTATAGGGATGTCATTCCCTCCCCATTAAAGGAATAGTACACCCAGAGAATGATGTAACTTTACTTTCCACTTCCCAGCATGCTGAGCAAGACTCTGGAGCACTTTTTTATATCTCAAATGCAGCCGGAGATCAGGAAGGCTTCTCTTTTCCCTCCAAATTTCGTAAAATGGAGTTCGCCGGGGTTCAAGCCAAAAAGGTCCATAAAAGTCGACAAAAACTTGTCAATATTCCTCCATACTGCTCGTCCAATGTAATACAAGTGTCCTGAGTGGGTAGCGTCCAGAATTTACTTGAAACTACGCTATTTAGTATATTTTTAGAGCCTAAACAGTTCTACATTGCATCTCTAGCAAACACGCCGATGCCCTACATGAAACTACGGAAGCCACAGAAGACGAGATCACGCGTTCTCTTTCTCTTTCTTTCTTTGTTTTAAATCAATATCCAACCCGTCTTGGACCCTCTTGTGTTTGTCCCGGTTTGTCTGCAGCTCTGTCGCTCTTAGCACAATGTACACAGCAAATTTCTTCTTCTATGTTTGTATTATTGGCAGAGTAGGCTCTGAACGCCGAGGCTTCCGTAGTTTTGTAAACGCGCTTATGCGTGCCTCGCAAAAGTAAGATGTAGTACGGTTTAGGCTCTAAAAATCTACTAAATGATGTGGTTTCCAGTAAGTTATGGACGCTACCCACTCAGGACACTTGGATTACGTTGGACGAGCAGTATGGAGGAATATTGACACGTTTTTGTGGACTTTTATGGACCTTTTTGGCTCGAGTACAATCGAACTCCATTATATGAAAGTTGGGGGAAAACGAGAAGCCTTCCTGATTGCCGGCTGCATTTGAGATATTAAAAAAGTGCTCCAGAGTCTTTCTCACCATGAGGGGAAGTGGAAAATAAAGTTACATCATTCTGTGGGTGAACTATTTCTTTAAACATGCTCCAGGGGTTACTTTGACTCATTTGCGCATATTTCAGAAATCCCTGAATCTTCTGTGGAAACCAACATGGCTGCCAGAACGGCTGCTACCACAGAGCACCTCCCATACCATGGAGCTCCTCCCCCTCTCTTTCCAAGCTCCGCCCCACCAGAGTATAAGAGTGTTGTGATGAGTGGAGTGGGCGTGTCAGAAACAGCAGGAGGCATCTCAAAGGGACAGCAGTGAATTTTTAAGGCGTGAGATACAAACATGGATGATGTCACATTTCTTTTAGCTTGTTTTTCATGTTAACTGTATTTTCAGAACTACGAAGCGTAACACTGTTATTTAATCGTGCCATTAAAGAGAATTGTATGTCTGAATGACATGAAACCCTCTCTTGAAAGCCACACATGCACTCCGAGATCCGATTTCCTCATGTGACTCTGAGCTGGATTTAGCACTGCTCTGGATCTGCACGTAGCAACAAAAAACTCTAATTACATAAAAATTACCCCAAAATCTGGAGTTCAAACAAACAATAAGTATGCTGGGTGAAATATGTCAATGCATATTAGTGAAAATATTGTTCTGCATAAGTTTAAACACACTTAGAGTAATTGTGCAGCTGTTTCACTCACTCTGCTCCTCCTGAACCTGGCATGTCTGCTCTCTTTTGTCTCCTCAGAGTTTAAATAACCTGAGTTTTTACCGTTGTCGCGCGTTTGCAGCAGGAATATTCAGGAGCTGAATATCTGTAAAAGCTCTCAGATTAGAGGAGATCTGTTCGGCCCAGAAGTTCCCAGCAGTCCCAGTGTTTTCTTCTTCCTCACGTTTGCAGGAGCTGCAGCCTGCCTGTTTATTGGAGGAGGTATAAATATGCCCATCTGCTTCCCCGGCTTATTATAACCCCATCACGGGCGCGCACACACTTTGCGTACGCACAGAGTTCCCAAGCACTTACCTTGGAGAGAGTCCCAGAACAGATGCAGGGTGATATTTCCTGCCACTCGCCAGCAAATGCGAGCTGAAGTCTAGTTGATCCGAACTCCTGCGACATGTTTATCCGTCTAAATAAATTCTGTGCGCTTTTGTTTCCAAAAGAACCGCGACTCCAGGACGAGTCCTCGCTCTGCTCCTCCAGATCGCAGCATGGTGTTCCCCTTTGACTTCTTGTGATTGAAGGGAGCTGCTGTTGTCCCCCAGCTGCTTCCCTCCCTCCTCCCTCCCTCCCCACATATGAACATTTGTGTTTGGCATGAACATGCAGACCTCCCAAACCCTAACCCTCGTCCTCAAAATGATTCAAACCCTCCAAGTAAAGAAAAAGGTAAATTCACAACAGTAATTCAAATAACAGGGAAATGAAGAAACTAATAATAAATAAAAATTTACAAAATTATAATTTAGTAAAAGAAATATTGCTTTTGAATTGTGGTGGGAATTAGTAATTTAAAAAAAAAACAAACAAAACTGTCCCAGACACATTAGAGCACCTTTCCCATTAACAGTGGGCCAGTGGTGAAAGTCAAGGTTATTAAAGTTAACTAAAACTAACAAAAAACTAAAACTAAAATTGAAAAAAACATTTTCGTTAACTGAAATAAAAACAAAAATGTCAGTTTGTCAAAAAACTATAACTAACTGAAACTGTATTGTGTCTTTAAAAAACTAACTAAAACTAACTAAAATTATTGCAAAAACATCCTTAGTTTTAGTTTTTGTAAATTTATTTCATACATCAGCTTTTTGGGTTGATTTGCTTTTATTTTGAGTGACTTTCTGATGATTTTGACTGTCATACCAGACAAATACCTATAACTTGTGAAACAAAAATCCCCCAAAACTAAACTAAGACTGAAACTAATACAGACTAAACTAAAACTAAGCATTTTCCAAAAAATAAAAACTGGCAAATCTGCTCAAAAAGTCAAAACTAAATAAAAACTGAAACTAATGAAAAATCCACAACTATTATCACCTTGGTGAAAGTAAGATAAGATTCTTGCAGGAACTGTGCAACTTGATTTTTTTTTTTAGCTCGCGCGCTTTACGCACTCGCATCAAACCAAGAGCACGCTCTTTTCTGACTGATTTTTTAATCTTGTACACATTTAAAAGTGCATAATGTAACATATCAGACACATCATGTAATATATGGCAAGTTATACATTTATTTTCAGGTTAAATACTTCTTTAGGAAAGATAACATCAGAACAATAATAACAACTTCAACATAATTGTTTTCTTAAATTATGTTGAAGTTGTTATTATTGTTCTGATGTTTTCTCTCTAAAGAAGTACTTAGTACTCAACTTTAGACTAATCCTTATTTTTAATTGAACAGGGACCAGACTAGTTAGAAATTAGATAACTGTGTAAACCATAGTATCATATTCTGTCACTCGGTGTATGTGGTTCCTCTGCAGAATGACATTAACACTTCAAATAACCAACACTTGCAAAGTTAACTGCAAACTGATCATCATAAGTGAAGCATGAATAAATCTAAAAGCATCACCTGCATGTTTGGTTTGTACCTGGAGGTTGTTGGTGTGATTCCTGACTGCTGCTGTCCACCACTGACTGCAGCAGCTCTTGCAGCTCTGCTGCTGCTGACAGTCAGTCGCTGCTCCCTTCTCCATCTTTGTGAGAAAAATTCAAAAGTCACCCATAATTCCCAGCTATTCAGATTCAGTAACCGACTATTTTTATTGGCTATGTTCATATAACAACAAATGTTTTTAATCTGTTTTAAATAAAATATCATATAGTCTAAGGAATTCAGCATTCATATCATGAATTATCTTGCTTTTATGTAGTTTACTGTCTTCTAAAATGTGTAATATCCTTTGTTCCAAATTTAAACTTGTTTTTATCAAGTTAGTCTTATCCATCAGCTCCTCCTTGTTAAAGGAATAGTTCACCCACAGAATGATGTAACTTTATTTTCCACTTCCCCTCATGGTGAGCAAGACTCTGGAGCACTTTTTTAATATCTCAAATGCAGCCGGCGATCAGGAAGGCTTCTCGTTTCCCCCCAACTTTCATATAATGGAGTTCACTGGGACCAGAGCCAAAAAGGTCCATAAAAGTCCACAAAAAAGTGTCAATATTCCTCCATACTGCTCGTCCAAGGTAATCAAAGTGTCCTGAGTGGGTAGCGTCCAGAATTTACTGGAAACCACGTCATTTAGAATATTTTGACCCTAAACAGTACTACAATTTACTTTCACGAAGTGCGCATAAGCGGATTCACGAAACCACAGAAGCCTGGGCATTCAGAGCCTACTCTGCCGATAATACAAGCGTAGAAGAAGAAATTCGCTGTTTACATTGTGCTAAGAGCGACAAAGCTGCAGACGAACCGGGACAAACACAAGAGAGTCCAAGAGGGGTTGGATATTGATTTAAAACAAAGAAAGAAAGAAAAAGAGAACGCGCGATCTCGTCTGCCGCGGCTTCCGTAGTTTCGTGAACGTGCATCTGCGAACATGCGATGTAGAACTGTTAAGGCTCTAAAAATCTACCAAATGATGTTGTTTCAAGTAAATTCTGGACGCTACCCACTCAGGACACTTGGATTACATTGGACGAGCAGTACGGAGGAATATTGACAAGTTTTTGTGGACTTTTATGGACCTTTTTGGCTCAAGTCCCAGCGAACTCCATTTTTGAAAGTTGGGTGGAACCAGAAGCCTTCCTGATCGCCGGCTGCATTTGTGATATTAAAAAAGTGCTCCAGAGTCTTGCTCACCATGAGGGGAAGTGGAAAATAAAGTTACATCATTCTGTGGGTGGAATATTCCTTTAAGCTCGTATCTGGATGCTCTGCTGTCTCAGCTGCTCCTTCTTCACTGACAAACATGTCGCTTATCTTACAGACTTTGCTGCATCTCTGGCCTGTGCTTCTTTTCTTCTATAATAGACTCTCCTTTCTGGTCCAGATTTCTTTTTGGCCTGTCATCTCGCTCCAGTTTGCCTCTGCAAAGGTGCGGGAGGTGGGGGGGGTTTCTGCCTAACGTTGCTACATTGTGTGAGCTTCAGCAGGGTCGATGCTTTAATGAGCCACATGATGGATTGTTTGTTTAAATATCAAGCGCGACCTGACTAGCCTCGTGGGACCATCCTGATCTCACGAGCTTCAGGTTTTCACTCGCAGATCAAGCAGACAGTCCGGTTGTAACCTGACTCCGCCAGATGGATTTGCTCCCGCTTATCCATCTGGGAATCATCTGTTAGAGCAGTTTTGGGAAGGGGCGGAAATACTGGCTAGCTGATTGGATAAGGCATCTGTCTATCACCACCTATATTGGTGATAGATGGGACAAATCAACCAATCGTATGACGTACTAACAGAGCGACGACGAAAACACAACCACAAGCCAGGCTACTCTTGCTGCTGCCGGCAACGGCTCGTTAGCTCAGCAAACAACATGTCGGCAGTAATTCCGAAAAAACTTGAGCGATAGCCACACTGACGCTAGTTTCATCTGCTGCAGCCGCCATGTTGTTTAGACTGAACTGTCGCTTCTCGTTGCGTCACACCTCAACCCGCCTCAAAGCCAACACTGATTGGACGTTCGTTTGGTGAACTGCTCCAAATTATGTTCAACGGAAAGTAGCCAGACTGATCTGCGAATGAAAACCTGAAGCTCGCAAGATCAGGATGGTCTCACGAGGCTAGTTCAGTGGGCAGGTCGCTGAGAAACGTCCCGGTGCTCCCGATGGCCAGTCCGCCAGTCGGGAAAGTTGGTTTTGCGTAGCGTTCCGGTAGAAGAGGTCTTGATATTTCTTGCCGGAACGCAGTTCGGGTCCGTTCTGGCTTACTTTCACCTCTGCAGTGGACCTACAGTCATCCTCAAAATTATCATTAACCTCCAATTAAAGACAGGAAAAAAAAATCCGCTGTCAGAGAAATAAGCTGAAATTGTCTAAAGTAATAAGAAAAGCACTGGGAGAGCGCAGACCTCCACCAAGCAGCTCGACACCCTTATTTTTGTGTGTTCTGGATCATAGTATCTGTTATTTTCTCTGGATTCAGATTAACTCATTGAGATCCTTTCTGGTAATTATTTTTACCAAACACTCGGGCCATTTGTATGGAGTTATACACACTCAAAAACAGAGGTACGACACAGGAACATTTCTGTACCTGTAGGTACATTTTTTACAAATGTTCTCTCAAAAGTACAATATTGGTCTTTATGAGGCCAGAAGTACCTATATACTATGAAAAAGGGTCCAAAGTAATATAAAGTACACATTTGTACCATTTCAACCCTAAGGGTACCTGCAGCATTGAAAAATGTGTGTAGCTTGTACAATAACTACTATAAATAGCAGTACTTCTAAACAGTAGTATAATTATAGTTATTATATTATGATTTTCATAACAATCATAGTAATAATTATATGTATACTTACGTATATATGTGTGTGGCCTAATATTTATATAATAATTATTCATTTATTATTAGCATCTTTGATTGTTGTCATAATCTCTATTTTATTGACTTTTATTCATCATTTTTAATTGTACTAATTGTACTTTATTAACTCATACAGCTTGATAAGGTACAAAAATGGACCAGGACGAAGGTAAGAAATGTTTAGAAAGGAACACCCCGGGGAAAAGTTTTTCCCTTTTAAAAAAAAGGCTCTTTTGGATGTGGAACAATTCCAAAATCGTGTCCTATTAGGGTGATGATGATGTAAGAGTGTTTAGGCGTTGGTATACGGAGGTTTGATGTTCATCATGGGGTGTCGATCAGAACACACAGAACTCACTTGTACAGTTAACTGGCTTTACTGGTCACCCTTAATCACAACAGCACAGTAATGCAACAAACGACAGGCTTACAGGTGAGGAACTCCAGGTAGTTAAGGTGAATGCTGGATGGAAGTGAGTGTGGTCTATAAACACAGAAATACAAACATGAGGAACATTCGTTCAGCAAATAAACACATTCAAGGTATTGATTATTACTAATAAATCCCTTCCAGTTAGGACTAAACATGCATATGTGTTCAAGGCTAACAGTTACAGTAACTGGCATGTAGCAGGTCAGCTAGCTTAATAGCATAAAAAGGCTCATGGTGAATGGAGGAAACTTCTGAATAAGCAGATCAGCTAAATAACATTAAAGGCTGTTCAGGCAGAAATACAACTAGTTACTTCCAGTTCTTCACAGGCGCACACAGTTCACCATCTTCACCTGCTAGAAGTCTGTCCAACAGTCTCCTCGTGCTCACTGCTGCTCATAAGTTTCATTTCTGCATCCTGACATCATGTGCTCAGTGGCAGCTGCACACTTCTGCCACAAGGGGGCACTCACGCCTCACCAACAGATGATTGCTTATTGATTGATCAAATGATGATATGTCTATCAAACTCAAAGGCCATTTGTGTCCCCCCCTCCCTCCCGCAGTGTGCTCGCTCACTCCCTCGCTGGCTCACAACTTGCTGTGAAGGCTCGCTGCCGTTAGGCTGTTTGCTCTTAAAATGCACCAAAAAGAAAAAAAACGGATGTGGATCAAGTCATGGAGGTGTTGACGTTTGCAGTATGGATGTTTTACACCTCAGAAGGAGTTGGAGGTGAGCAAATTAACACTTAACACACAACATGGTTCCTCTGTTTACTAGCAGGCTAACGAGCTATCCACTTGACTGTTATCGGTTATCTTCGCTTGTAAACATTGGTGCACTCTGGAGGCGTGGTTTCAGGGTGTGTATCTTTTAAAATGTAGCTTGCTCAAACCGTTTTTGTAGGATCCCCTACCCTGCCTTTAATGTCTAATACTTTATACTCCAAATTCTTAACTACAGCTGAGGGCCTAAAATGATCAGTTTTTCTCAGATGTGTATATACAGTGGGTAAAGAAAGTATTCAGACCTCTTTAAACTTTTCACTCTTTGTTTCATTGCAGCCATTTGCTAAAATCCAAAAAGTTCATGTTATTTCTCATTAATGTCACTCAGCACCTCATCTAGACAAAAAAAACTGAAATGTAGAAATTTTTGCAAATTTATTAAAAAAGAAAAACTGAAATATCACATGGTCATAAGTATTCAGTACTTTTCTCAGTACTGAGTAGAAGTACTTCTGAGCTCGTACAGCCATGAATCTTCTTGGGAATGATGCAACAAGTGTTCACACCTGGATTTGGGATCTTCTGGTTCTTCTTGCAGATCCTCTCCACTTCTGTCAGGTTGGATGGTGAACGGTGGTGTTCAGACATTTTCAGGTCTCTCAGAGATGCTCAGTTGGGTTTAAGTCAGGGTTCTGGCTGGACCGGTCAAGAATGGTCCAGAGTTGTTCTGATCCACTCCTTTGTTATTTCAGCTGTGTGTGAGGGTCATTGTCTTGTTGGAAGGTGAACCTTCGGCCCAGTCTGAGCTCCTGAACTCTGGAAGAGGTTTTCTTCCAGGATCTCTCTGTATTCATCTTTCCTTCAACTGCAACCAGTCGTCCTGTCCCTGCAGCTGAAAAACACCCCCATACCATGATGCTGCCACCACCATGCTTCACTGTTGGGATGGTATTGGGCAGGTGATGAGCAGTGCCTGGTTTTCTCCACACATACCGCTTAGAATTAACTCCAAAAAGTTCAACCTTGGTCTCATCAGACCAGAGAATCTTATTTCTCTCAGTCTGGGAGTCCTTCATGTGTTTTTGGCAAACTCTATGCGGGCTTTCATATGTCTGCACTGAGGAGATGCTTCCGTCGGGCCACTCTGCCATAAAGCCCCGACTGGTGGAGGCTGCAGTGATACTGACTTTGTGGAACTTTCTCCATCTCCCTACTGCATCTCTGGAGCTCAGCCACAGTGATCTTTGGCTTCTTCTTTACTCTCTCACCAAGGCTCTTCTCCCACCATTGCTCAGTTTGGCTGGATGGCCGGGTCTAGGAAGAGTTCTGGTCCCAAACTTCTTCCATTTAAGGACTATGGAGGCCACCGTGCTCTTAGGAACCTTTAGTGCTGCAGAAACTCTTTTGTAATCTTGTCACGATCTGTGTCTCGCCACAATTGACCTATGGCTAAACCACGCCCCCACACTCGATGAGCCAATCACAGTGCGCACAGCTATCCCATACACTCGGACATTCTCTGCTTGAACGTCCATTGAAATGCATTGAAGTTAGTCAGTTTTTGTTTGTTTTTATGTGTTCTTTTTAGTTTAAAATGGTCAAACGTGTGCATGGGGTACATGGAACTCCGATACTAGGTATCCTGAGAGGCTGGGCGACTGGGTGTATTTTTTGCCTTTTACCAAGTCACATCGAGCCAAAGTTATGCATCAGACCACAACATCAACTGAACGTGGATAAAATGAACAAGGATGTCTACATCTGTTCTAAGGTATGGCAACATCGTATTTGAGGAAACATGTTGTCACTTTGCTGGAAAGAAATATGAAGTTACCTTCCCTAACGTTAGTTTAAGTTGGCTAACGCTAGCCAAACGTGCTAGTTCTGTTACGTGGTAATGGTACATGAGACGCTGTCGTGTAGTACAACACGTCGATTACTGACTTGCAACACTCAGGCCGACCGCGAGCAGCATTAAGGCGGACACTGTTCTGCGCGAGAGCCGGTGAAAAAGCAGAGCTCATAATTTAATTTCTGAACATCCGATCGGTGAAATTTCAAGTGTAGATGGTAGCTAGTGTCAAAAATATGAAGGCCACGAGGGCTGGAAGCAGCTCCGAGCCTTCTCTGGAACGCAGCAGCGAAAATCCCCCAATGGCAATATCTCGGCGAGAAACGCTTATACGGGCATTTTCAACACAGGGAGCCTGTTGACCATGCCTTTGTGCCTTGAATGAGCATGGATTCATGTATGGGGCTCAGACACTATTACAGGCATCCAAAAAGCTCGGCCTCTGCTGGCTTTTGCCACAGCAGGAGACGCGGTGTGACTTGCAACACTCAGGCCGACCACGAGCTGCATTAAGGCCAAGGGGCAAACTCCGCCTCAGAACAGTGAAGCTCGCTTCCTTGTTGTAAATAGTGTAATCCTCCCTTCATCCGCTAGGGGCTGGCTCCAAGAGCGAGCAAATCCCCATAGACTCCCATGTTAAAAACGCCGACTTCACAGCAGAAATAAACAGGTTTACAGCCTGGTTCAAAAAATCATTTTAGGTTTATTAGGTCACGTTTACCTTCATGTCAACTGTGAGGGGGGTGAATTTTTTTTAAACTCATTCGTGTAGATGTTATTTATTCTTCAAATTACACATAATTCAGGGCGTATCCTTATGATTGACATGCGGCAGACCGGAAGCTCCGCCTGCCGACCGGAGGCTCCTAGTTAGCTCCTTCTTTGCTCTTAATAAGGTCTCAGTTTGTTACAGAGTCGCACAACGGCGGTGTTTAGTCAGCGAATTGCAAGTCTAAGCACGTCTTACCTTAACCATGCCGCTTAGGGGGCTTATCTTTGTTAGCTCCTCTTAGTTTCGTGTTAGCTCAGTTAGCGTTTAGCCCACAGTACGTCAGCTGTCAATCATTTGTCCCGCGGCCGCGCTGTGCCCATTTTAGGATTTTCCTGGAGTGACGACGTACGTGACACGGCAAGATGGCGACGGTAAGACACGCCCACCTGGCTTCACATTTCTCTATTCAGAAGAGACCGAAAACTACGTCCAGTAATTATATACAGTCTATGATTAAGGCGGACACTGTTCTGCGCGAGAGCCGGTGAAGTAACATCGATAACGACACGCCTCTGGCTTCCAAGCTGCAGCCAGACTGCTCCGCTTCCATGGCTGTTTGATCAGTTTTTGTCAGACGATCACTTTTTGGCACAACAACAGCAGCGGTACAGGAGTTTGTGCAAGAAACTGAGGGAGCGACACGAGTCACATTCAGACTTCACAGGCTTAATTTCGACTCCCAGTTTAAGACGTGAACAATTTTTTTGGTTTGTTTGTTTTGTTTTTATGTTTTTTAACTTATCTCGACATGATCTCTCTGTCTGATCACGCGTCTGCTGTCCGTGTTGACAGCTGTCATCTCCCGAGATGTCACATAGTGCCTGTCACTGAATGTTGTTTGTCCGAGTGAGTGAAGGGGGCGTGGCTTAGCCATAGGTCAATTCTGTCTCTGAGCTCCTTGGACAGTTCCTTCCACCTCATGATCCTCATTTGCTCTGACATGCACTGTGAGCTGGAAGCTCTTATATAGACAGGTGTGTGTCTTTCCTAATCACGTCCAATCAGTTTAATTAAACACAGCTGGACTCCAATGAAGGAGTAGAACCATCTCAAGGAGAATCAGAAGAAATGGACAGAATATGAGTTAAATATGAGTCACTGCAAAGGCTCTGGATACTTATAACCATGTGATATTTCAGTTTTTCTTTTTTAATAAATTTGTAAAAATTTCTACATTTCTGTCGTTTTCTGTCTAGATGGGGTGCTGAGTGACATTAATGAGAAATGAAGTGAACTTTTTGATTTTAGCAAATGGCTGCAATGAAACAAAAAGTGAAAAGTTTAAAGGGGTCTGAATACTTTCCGTACTCATTGTATATGCCACGTAATATCCAATGTGTCCGTCTGTATAAGTATCTTTGTATCTGGGGAGTCTGAAGAAGTATGGTATGGGAGTAAACTAGGAATTGTCTTGTAACTTATGGCAGCAACTGGGCCCCTGTTCACAGGTATAGATAGCTCCTGGGGAGTCCCATTTTACAAGTGTACCTGGTTGTATCTTTCTGTATTTGGATGTAAAACTGATTTGTGAAATAAAATGAACTGAACTGAACATTATCTAACTGTTCTTTGTCCCGCAAGGACACACCCTGCAATTTCAGTAAAAGACACCATATACAGTACGTGTATATGTGTACATATATTTATCTATGCAAATGGACAGAAGATATTTTTTGTTTTGTAGACTGCTGAGTCATTGAATAGGGCAGGCAAGTATCAGCCTTGG
Source organism: Atherinomorus stipes (assembly GCA_023101725.1). Lineage (NCBI taxonomy): Eukaryota > Metazoa > Chordata > Actinopteri > Atheriniformes > Atherinidae > Atherinomorus > Atherinomorus stipes. The sequence goes on from JALJCO010001239.1 coordinate 70,155, forward strand.
CTTCAGCCTATACATTTTTTGGTAATGTTTTATTTTTTTCTGGTATAGTAATGTTTTAATTTACCAAAATAAAGCTGATCAATCAATCAAACACCAGCGATGCTGTTATACATGGGACTCAGTTGCAATGCATCTTCCCACCACATGGTGGCAGCAGCCTAATATGTCAATTAGCAGGTTCAACAAACTTCAAATAGCAGAAGAAGACAGTCAGCAAGCGCGCCTTCATAAAAGTTATGAAAAATTATGACATTAAAGGCCTGTCATGAAAAAAAATTGTGATAAAAGTTTAAATAAAGATTTCATTTTTTTAACTAACTATATACATATTCAATTGATTTAATTGATTTGAACTTTTTTATTTTGAAATTCTTTTTATCACATTTCTCTTTTTTAATTCATTTTTATCCGTTTTTTCCAAGTCCCTTTTTATTCTGTCTTAAATTTTAATATTTAATAGATTCATTTTTACTTCCCCATGAATTATCCGCTTATTGCACGAGATATTTCACATAGGCTACATGTGTTAACTTACATGTCTTTGTGACAGTCTCATGTCATGTTTTTTATGTTTATCATGTTATTTTACAAGGTTAAATCCATCTAACAGAAGTGGATTTGATTTTGTTATTGAACACAAATTAAACCAGGAGTTAGATCAGTTTAACCAGCACAGTGTTCATATGTGAACGGGCCCCAGACCAGTTTGTATTGAAAAGTTGGACCTCAGCATGAAAGCGTTAGAGAAGCTCCGTCCTAAAACGTACGGCGTACTGGAGCATGTAACTTGCAAGAACACAGCGCTCACACGCGGGTGTTTTAATGTAAAGTTTTATTACTAAAAATGAACTTTAACAAGAAACAGACAAGCAAAAAGGGCAAAGATACACTGGATGTTCTGGTGAGAATAAGGATTTAAAAAAAGCTTCTCTCTCCAACGAATCAGAACAAAAACATGTAATGAGAAACAGCTTTTGGAAAGACTATGAAAACAAGAGGTAGAGGAGTTTTAAATGCACAAATAAGCCACAGGTCGGATTTTAACACCATCAGTTTACCATCAAATCAGACCGATATGCTGAAAAAAAGGAAATAAAACCAAAAATAAGGTTGTTTTTGCTTTTTTATACATCTCTGCAGGACGAAACTTGGAATGTGCTGTAGCTAGAGATGAGCTGCTATCTGGCTACTTGGTTGCTATCATTACAAAAAATGCTGGTGGTGTTTAATAATTTATTTAAGTTTAATTGATTATTTAACTTTACTGTGGCATGACAGACAGGAATGTGTTAAATCAGCATGTTTAACTTCAATATCAGGGAGAGGGGAGTTGATTATTCTCCTTTCTGTTGAGATATTGAGAAGAAGGTTTGTAGTTTTAATTTGTTCAGTGTTGCAACGGTTAATAATGCAACATTAAATAAAATGAGTTGCAATCAGATGTTTCATCCTCACTTATACTGTGTGAGGCGATGCACGGATCAGATTAGATGATAGACCATTCTGTGTGGAAATATGATTTAGGGTTCCCGCTCTCTTCTAGAAGCTGTTTTCCAGGATTTTTCCAGGTTTTTTCAGGACATTTTCAGGACTTTTCCAGCTGCTACACGAGTCAAGTTATCACACCATAGACTAATAAATTCCAGCACAAGCTTTTGGAGACGTGTTCTACAATTGTAGCTTATGTTTTTTTACAGCGATGAAGTAAAGATGAAGAAAAGATGAAGCAGCAACAAAGCAGAGACAAAACAGAGGCGAAGAGGAGGTAAAGCTGCAATGAAACGGTGACGCAGTGGCGACGTAGCGGCAACGAAGTTGCGATTAAACGGTGACTAAACGGTAACATAGTGGCGATGTAGTAGCAACGAAGCTGCAACAGCGCCGCAATGAAGCTGCAATGAAACAGCGTTGATGCTGCAACGAAGCTGCGATTAAACGGTGACGAAACGGTGACGTAGCGGTGACGAAACAGCATCGAAGCTGCGATGACACGGCGATGAAAGGGCAACCACATGGCGAAGAAATGGCGACGAAACAGCGACGAAATGGCAATGAAATGGTGACAAGAGGGAGGAAAAATCTTATTTCAAGACAACTCAAGCTTTTCCAGGACATTTTACTCTTTTTTCAGAAAATTTTCCATGTGCTTTTCATGACCAGAAAAATGTTTAATCATTTTCCAGGTTTTTCAGGACGTGTGGGAACCCTGTGAATTTATGTCAGTTTTTTATGTAATGCTACAAGTCAACAACAACCTAATCCATGAAACCAATAACCTCCCAAACCTCGCATGAAAAGTCATGTATTGCTTTGATCGTTGTGTTGTAGAGCTACATCATTCTTGTATTAACGCCTAAATGTGCCGATGTTCCGACGTTCGGCTGGAATCGAGCCAATTTCTGGATTTTTGTTTGTCCTGAGGATGTCTGATCACAGCTCCAAACGAAGAGCAGGAATCCAACCGTCAACCACGTAGGATGGACCCGCCGAAAAAATGCAGAAAGGTCAGCATGAAGTTACGATTCAACTCTGCCACAGTTTTGTCAGGACAAATAAAAAGTGCTTAGTTATTAGAAAAAAAGAAAGAGAAAGAAAGAAAGAAAGAAAGAAAGATAGACTTGCATGGCTGGAATCTCTGAATCTTGTTCCTGGTGCAGCAGATCCGGTCTCGTTTCTGTCATTCCAGGACCGGGTCGGTAGTTGAGGTCCAGGAGGAATGAAAACTGAGGTGTGTGTGTTCGTGTGTGTCGAGAGATGAAGAGCGAAGTGTCCTGTATCGTATATTATGCATGCATTATCTCTTTTAATTACTGCGCTACATGTAGACAGAAACACAGCCGTCCGTGTGTAACGTGTGTGTGTTGTTAGCAGTCATCATCCTCAAAGTGTGTTTTCTGCAGAACCTTCACGTGGCGCTCGTAGATCTTGAGGGCGGGGCCGAGCCTGATTGACAGGCCGGTCAAAACGTCGTTCCGCTGCATGAGGAGGAGAGACTTTCCATCGATCTCCTGGGGAAGAGAGCAGGTCAGAGATGAGCTTGTCTGCGGCTCCCTCTAGTGGTTGTGAAGCGCGATAGCGGCTCACCTGGATCCTGAAGGCAGCAGCCTGCTCAGGGAAACCTGCTGCGGTGAAATAACTCACCACATCTGATACAGTCCAGTCCACTGGACTCCCTCTAGCCCCCTCAGATTTCAGAACCCTGGAAAGAAATGATAAAAAAATTAATCAATTTCCAATATTTAAGGAATAAATACAAGTTGATGTTTTAACAGATTAATTTATCAAAATTAAACTCAAGAGTTTTTCTCGGAAAATAGATTTCTAGTAGACAGGGTATATAGAGAAGTTCTTAAGCTGAAATTAACACCTTTTTTAATACCTTCCTAATATTTTTTAATACCAACATGTCAACCTGTGACTGTAACACGCTTTCTGACTTCAGTTATAGACATAATAACTAATAATTACAAAGGTCATGGAGGTGCACAGACTTGCTCACAACACCAGCAGAAAAAGAGATGAATCCTCACAAATGGAAAAGAAATTTTACCCAAATGGAAAAAGAAACAAACATGCTCACGGTGGCCTAATAAAAGTTTTATAGTGTTATTTTCTGTTAATGCTCCTTCTGCACCCTGCAGTAATGTTTTTAATGCTTTATGTAAAGCACTCAACACAACAATTTCACTGCTTCTACTCTGATTTCCTGCAAGTGAAAAATTGTGGAGGTTCAGCTGAACATGTTTATGTGTTCATGCACACCTGCACCGTACAGTACACCATATCTGCAATTTGTACATATTCCAGCAACGTCTGGGCCGTGTGAAAAAGTGTGTTCTCCAAAGCAGGAGAGGTACAGTGTATATATATATATATATATATATATTTGTATATATATATATATATATATATATATATATGTATTTATTTGTATATATATATATATATATATATATATATATATATATATATATATATATAAATGTCTATATATATATGTCTGATAATATATATATATATATAAATATATGCTTATATATATATATGTCTAGCTATCTATATTCTATCCATGTCTATGTATATATATATATCCATGTATATGTACATATAAATATATTTGTATATATATATATATATATATATATATATATATATATGTCTGATAATATATATATACATATAAATATATGCTTATATATATATATGTCTAGCTATCTATATCTGTCTATCCATGTCTATGTATATATATATATCCATGTATATGTACATATAAATATATTTGTATATATATATATATATATATATATATGTATATATATATGTCTATCTAGCTATCTATGTCTGATAATTTATATATATATATATATGCATATATGTATATATACATATATACATATACATATACATGCATTTATATATACATATAAATGTACATATAAATATACATATGTCTATCTAGCTTTCTATATCTATGTCTATCTAGCTATCTATGTCTGATAATTTATATATATATATATATATGCATATATACATATGGATATATGTATATATATACATATAAATATATATATAAATATACATATGTCTATCTAGCTATCTATGTCTAATTCTATCTATATCTATATGTCTGATAGTATATATATACAGTATATATATATATATACATACATACATACATACATATATACACATATATATATATATATATATATATATATATATATATACATACAATACATACATACATAATATATATATATATATATATATATATATATATATATATATATATATATATATATATATATATATATATATATATATATATATATATATATATATATATATATATATATATATATATATATATATATTGATTTGATATCGGCTCTATTTTTCATTTTTCTCTCTTTTTTTTTATGATCTCACGACCCCCTGAAATTATCATGTCACTTGGGGATTCTGACCCCCAGTTTGAAAACCACCATCTGCACAACACAGTTAGGAAGGTGTTGGCTTCCTCTTCCTCACTGCAAGACAATAAATTTCAGGAGGTCACTTCTGCAAGTGGTCATCCCCTTCTGGAGTGAAACATTAACTGTCCATGAATCATCATTTCCTTAAAAAAAAACTAATAAAAACCTGCTACTGCTGCATAAAATATTTTTCATTTGATCAAACACCTGGAGGATTTGTGTGTGATGGCTGACACAGTTTGCCATACTCACCCTCCGCTGCTGAAGCTTATCCCTCGCTCCTCAGACAGGCCCGGGTCTCTCGGGGAGGCGGTGGGGGTGAGCATGCAGGATGAGACTCCAGCCTCCGTTTTATACTCCGAGCCTAAAGGGAAATTAAGCCAAGTGTCATCACCCCCGACTGTCAACACCAGAACGAACAAATACACACACATTTAAGATGCTTTAAATCATTAAGCAAAGCTTACCGCTGAAGTCTGTGGAGGCGTGGCTTATTTCTTCATGCAGCGTATGACTCTGTGGGGGGAGAGGAGAGACATGGTCAGAAATAATGAAGAGAGAAGCTGGCAGAGAAAGGAGGCGAGCATCAGAGTTGTTCAACCTTCGGCTAAAATGAAGGACGAGGAGCTGCTGCATCACAAAGCATCGTTAGAAAGCTGCAGCGGGACCATCTGTTGTGGGAGTGGAAGTGATGATGGGAAATGGAAGAAGAGCAGCGGTGGGGGACAAGTTTGACAAGGTGGATGAGCCGTCCCCAGTGAAGGGTAAATGGATGGATGGATAGACAAACATAGATACTGTATATACACACACTATATTGCCAAAAGCTTTCCCTCACCTGTCTTGACTCACATATGATCTTCAGTAACATCCATTCCTGATCCACAGGGTTCAGGATGACGTTGGTCCACCTTTGCAGCTAGAACAGATTCATCTTCTGGGAAGTCTGTCCACATGTTTAGGAGTGTTTCTGGGAATCTTTGACCATCTTCCAGAAGCACATTTGTGAGGTCACACTGATGTTGGACCAGAAGGCCTGGCTCTCAGTCTCCGCTCTAATTCATCCCAAAGGTGTTCTATGGGGTTGAGGACAGGACTCTGTCCAATTCCTCCACACCAGACTCTGCATCCAGGTCTTCATGGACCTGCTTTGTGCACTGGTACACAGTCATGTTGGAGGAGGAAGGGACCAGCTCCAAACTGGTCCCACAAAGTTGGGAGCATGGAATTGTCCAGAATGTCTCAGTATGCTGAAGCTAGGCCTGGGACGATAATCAGTAAATCAATTAATCGCATGATAAATGAAAATGAACTCAATAACTTTTCTGGCCCTGATATATGGCCGTGTGGATGCTTGTATCTGTTTTTATCGTCTCGCTCCTCTAAACACGCTGGATGACCGGAGGGTTCACTCTGTGCATCGGTCTCAGAACCTGAGCACGTTTGTGGCTTTGCAGAAGGAAATGAAGCGAGTGAAGCATCCTGTCAGTCATGTAGGATCTTTGTATCTGTGGGAGGAGGCGGAGCCACAAGCACACATACATACACAGACTGCAGCAAGTGAGCTTCGAGAATCTTGGAAACACTTATTGCAAAGCCTGAGAGGCCTTTTTTATTTATTTATTTATTTTTTGTCGTTGTTTATTTATTCATTTAGGATATTTAAAAGTTCTTGTTCTGGACATTCCAATGTAAAATAAAAGTTGAATTGTTGCATATGAAAGGATGTACTTGCATTATTATAATATATTAACATAAGTGGTTATTTTAGTCTCGGTAATGTCGACAATAATATCGTTCATCGTCAATAATATGTGGGACAAGATATCGTCCAGCAAAATTTGTTATCGTCCCAGGCCTAGCTGCAGCATTCAGAGTTTCTTTCACTGGAACTAAGGGGCCAAGCCAAGCTCCTGAAAAACACCCCCACACCATCATCCTCCCTCTACCAAACTTTACACTTGGCACAATGCAGTCAGAGAAGTACCGTTGTCCTGGCAACCGCCAAACCCAGACTCCTCCATCAGATTGCCAGATGGAGAAGCGTGATTGGTCCCTCCAGAGAACGCCTCCACAGGCTGGGTATCGATTCATATTTCAAGAATCGATTCAAATCCGATCCTTATAGTTTTGAATCGATTATTTTCAATCGGGTCTGATCTGTCTGATCCAATCCGATCTCAATTCCATCTCAGTTTGGTTTGCTGGCCTTTTTAGCCTTTACCCGAATTCCATGCAAGTATTATATTAATATTCAACAACAAATGAATAAAGTAATGTTGTTAATGGTGGCTGTAAGTACCAAACCCCTCTCCCTTCATGTCGACACAGATATAGTTGTCCACAAAATTTTTTATACCCTCCAATTTTTTTAAAAAAAAGGTTAAATTCACAATAGTAATTCAAATGACAGGAAACAAATATTAAATAAAAATTCACAAAATTATGATTTAGTGAAGCAAAATACACAGTAAGCCAACTAGCGACTAATCCGCTAGCTCGATGCTAACTATTAAAGGGACTTGAGGCAATATTAAGAAATGAGATACGTGATTGCCGCTGCAGGTATCTGCAGCCACGAGCCGAGCCGTCACAGGAGCACGACCTGAAGCTACAACGTTGTTTCCTAAGCTGATAAAGTCTTTCTTCGTAGTTTCACTTTTTAGTCTGTCAGCAGTGGTGGACTGGTCATCGGGAGCACCAGGACATTTCCCAGTGGCCTGGCCGCCATACTGGCCTGTCCGGTCCCGTTTAAGTTTAGAATAAATAATCCGTCATGCCGGCTCTCCCGTTGAAGCTCATGAATCTCACCGACGCAGGCAGAAACGTTGAGGCCCCCCCTCACTTCTCACTCTCTTTTTGTGACTCTGTCTCTGCTGCAGACATGCAGCGCCAACATGGTATCAAATTCCCAGCCTGAATCATTGTCCCCGTCCGCCCCTGCCTGTCCGTTGATCTGGATCGTTTGCTGATGGCAGAAGAATCCGTAAGTATCCTTTACAGTGTTTAAATTTACCGCGACCATCTCCTTCCTGGATCAAAACTGTCGGGGACGCAGATGCAGCGTCATTTGAAGTCACATCCGCAGGACAGTGCGGGAAATTCAGCCACCAAATCGCAGCATTATGCAGCACACAGCCTCTTTAAGGCAACGGAGAGAAACGTAGGTGGAAACGTTCTTTTTGGTTTTTAACGCTTCATCACCCATTAGCAATAAAAACTGGACATGCTTGTTTATTCTTTTGCAATTCCTGCCTCTAGTCCCTTTAATGGAAAATGCTATTGACATGCTAACGGAATTAGCATCTACGTCGTGACTTCAAAGATAACATACCAAGTATCAATTTCACCTCGACCACGAACATCAGCTGCATTTATTAAAGTACTTAGAGGCAGATGTTTCCTCTTCTCTGTTCAAACTGAATTTTTAGAAACTGCTTGTACCAGCCCCACTTGCTTAGTCGTCTTCTGGCTCTGCGCTGGCTTTAGTCGGCCCACACTCTGTCCAGCTCACTATCTCCCTCTAGTGGGGCGGCTGATCCAATGCACTGAACCAGTCAATGGTCATTTCAAAAAAGAAAAGAAAAATCTATCTTTGGACCAATGAATCGACCTTTAGAAATTAAAGGAATAGTTCACCCACAGAATGATGTAACTTTATTTTCCACTTCCCCTCATGGTGAGCAAGACTCTGGAGCACTTTTTTAATATCTCAAATGCAGCCGGCGATCAGGATGACTTCTCGTTTTCCCCCAACTTCCATATAATGGAGCTCGATTGTGCCTGAGCCAAAAAGGTCCATAAAAGTCCACACAAACTTGTCACTATTCCTCCATACTGCTCGTCCAATGTAATCCAAGTGTCCTGAGTGGGTAGCGTCCAGAATTTACTCGAAACAACATCATTTAGTAGATTTTTAGAGCCTGAACAGTAGTCCATCTTACTTCTGCGAAGCGCGCACATGCACGTTCACAACACTACGGAAGCCTCGGCGTTCAGAGCCTACTCTGCCGATAATACAAGCATAGAAGAAGAAATTTGCTGTTTACATTGTGCTAAGAGCGACAGAGCTGCAGACAAACCGGGACAAACACAAGAGGGTCCAAGAGGGGTTGATATTGATTTAAAACAAAGAAAGAAAGAAAAAGAGAACGCGCGATCTCGTCTGCCGCGGCTTCCGTAGTTTCGTGAACGCGCATCGGTGTGCTCGCAGGAGATGTGAGCACACTGACATCATTCTGTGGGTGTACTATTCCTTTAATATGAGAATTGGAAAATCGATTTTTTAAACACAGCCCTAATGGCAGCGCATCCACGCTTTGCATTGCACTTGGTGATGTATGGATGGATGCAGCTGGTCGCCATGGAAACCCATTCCATGAAGCTCTCTGTCACTGTTCTTGAGCTGATCTGAAGGCCACGTGAAGTTTGGAGGTCTGTAGTGATTGACTGCAGAAAGTTGGCCACCTCTTCACACTATGAGCTTCAGCATCCACTGACCCGCTCCATCAGTTTCCATGGACGACCACTTCATGGCTGAGTTGCTGTCGTTCCCAAACTTCCATTTTCTTATAACACAGCTGACAGTTGACTGTGGAATATTTAGGAGTGAGGAAATTTCACCACTGGATTGTTGCACAGGTGGCATCTTATCACAGTTCCACGCTGGAATTCACTGATTCCTGAGAGCGACACATTCTTTCACACGTTTGTAGAAACAGTCTGCATGCCGAGCTGCTTCATTTATACACCTGTGGAAGTGATGGAACACCTGATTCCATCATTTGGATGGGGGAGCAAATACTTTTGGCAATATAGCATATATATGACAGACTGGCAACCTGTCCAGGGTGCACCTGCCTCTGGCCTGATAATAGCTGGGATAGAATCCAGTGACCCTGAACTGGATAAGCGGTACAGAAAATGAATTAATGAATGAGTATATATATAAATATATATACACTCATATATAAATTGTTTTTTTCTACTGGATTTCAGTAGATTTCATCTTATCTTTGTTTCTTATTTTCTTTTATTAAAGTGAAAACAGCTTTCAATCTTCATATTTTATGTTAAAATATTTTACTTGCATTTCCAAAATGTTAGATTTTTAGGTTCCCCAGTGCAGTTGAAGGTTGGGACAGCACTTATAGAAACATGCTGATCTGTGATCACATGTATGCATGAATTCATGTTGTTTTTCCACTTTCTTTTCTTCATTGTGTTTTCATGTAAAGCACTTCCTGCTGCCTCTTTATGCATGAAAGGGGCTGTATAAATAAACTTGACTAATTGATTGAATGATACACAGGCAAGGCCGCCTGCTACCTCTCACTCGCTGGACTGCAAGGCTCACACACTGCACACAATTAGATCCTGACCTTCAGTGCATATTTGTCCTAATATTCACTGGATATGTTGGTACTGTAGTTACTTTATTAAAAAGTTAAATAAAAGGGGGAAAAGCAGCTAAGAAGCTCTGTGAAGGCTAAATCTGGTAAAAAAAAAATCTGCAAATTTTAGCCGACATCACCACACAGCTTACACGTGGAGACACTGGTAATGGGAATAATTCAGGGACACTGTCAACACTGATGTGTCTGCTGTATGCAGGGCCGTTTCAAGGAATTATGGGGCCCCAAGCAAAATGGACTTGAAGGGCCCCCCACACCCCCCCAAAAAAGAATGCTGCAAACATAGTATTTTTTACATTTTAAAAATTTGAAGAAAAAAAAAGGACGCAACCACCCCCATACCGTTATTAAAATTATAGGATTACTTTTTAATAAATGGTCGGTCATAGCAGGGGGAACAAACTCTGATGGAAACCATGTAATGGGAATGGACACGTGTCCAAATGGGCCCCATCACTGACCCTCCACCACTGGCAAACTACTGTCAGTCGCAGGTGGATCGCAATATCTCCACAAGAAAAGCTTAAAAATGGGATTTTCAACCTCTGCATGTCCAATCTTAAAAATTCCAACTGTATGAGGTAGTTCGTGACTAAAATAAGAAAGTAATATGGTTTGGAAGCAGTTTTGGGTCTCCCTTGTGAAGCAGAAGTTTTCTTTCCCCAATCGCAATATCTCAGAGAGAAAAGCTTAAAGTGGGATTTTCAACTTCTGCATGTCCAATCTTAAAAATTCCAACAGTATAGTGTAGCTAGTGTCTAAAATAAGAAAGAAAAGTGGTTTTGAAGCAGCTTGGGGTCTCTGTAACTGCTTGAATGTTGCCCGGTTAAAGCCATGGTGTCTTGGGGCCCCAGTCCAGCTTGGGGCCCCAGGCAATTGCTTGGTTTGCTTGCCTTGTTGCAACGGCCCTGGCTGTATGCATGGTTGCTTTCAGGACAGAGCAGGGAAGGACATGAGTTTGAGACAAAGACCTGAATGAAAGCGAGCCTCTCAGTCTGGTTCAGTCTGCAACTACTTCCAGGTTTGTAATATTTTGTGTTCGTTGATCATCCAGCGGTATAAATGATAGCACAGATGCATGTGTGCACTCACCCGTGGTTGCATGTGTAGCAGGTCAGAGGCGACGGCTCCCTCCTCCGAGTGAGCGCCGTTGTGCCGGGACTCTGACAGCAGGACCTCCTGCACGGGCCGAGTCTGCGGCTGCGGCAAAGCATCGAGCCCAGACGACCCTGAGAAGCAGCAGCGGGAAGACATGAAACGTGGGAAGATTAAAACATCAGCAGTGTTATGTTCATTCATGCTGATACAAACACACACATCCATGGACACACACCTTGCCCCCCCTGCCTCTGCTCCTGGGGGCTCTCCTCCACTGATTCTCTCTGGATCTCAGCGTCTTCTGGGATTTTCTCAGCGAGCCCCGGTTCAGCTTGTCGTGGCCGTCGGTGACAGTCGTCCCTCCTCATCAGAACCTCGGGGACCATCCTCCTGATCCCCTTCTTCGATCCCTCCCTGCTCCTCGTCTTCGCTGGCCGTCTCCATCGGCTCGTCGTCCTGCAGAGCCGGAGACGGCGGCTGCAGAGACACACACACTTGTGTAAACGTGTTGTTTAGTTACGATGAGTAAAGTGGCGGTAAAGCACCGTTTATCTGCCGATCAGGGCCGGACACAAGCGGTGGCCAAAGACGGTCATGTAATCATAGACTTACGGCAGCATCTAGTGTTTCAAATCAGGGATGCACCATATTGGAATTTTGGCCAGAATATGCCGATATCTTAAAACTCATGTGGCCGATAACCAATATCGATACTGATATTAAAGCTGAAAAAAAGCAGTCATTGCAAACAGCAGTTTTGTTAACCGTTTCCAACACTTTGAAAAATAGGGGTGTGAAAAAATATCAATACGCTAAAATACTGCGATATTTTCATATGCCAGGATCAAATCGACATTTAAAAACGCAGTATCGCTCTACTTTACTTACAAAATATCATTGTTCTGTTATAAAATCTCACGATATTTTGTGAATTCCAGCAAAATTTCATAACAGAACGATGAAATATTAGAAGATTTCATTAGTAAAATAGATGAATGCTGCATTTTTTAATGTCATTATTATATCAGCATATGAAAATATCACAAAATTTTTGTCAATTCTTGCAAGATTTTGTAACAGTATGATGAAATATCGCGAGATTTCGTTAGTAAAATGGATCATTACCGCTTTTGAATGTCATTATATCAGCATATGAAAATATCACTAAATTCTTGTCAATTCTTGCAAGATTTTGTAACAGAATGATGAAATATCGCAACATTTCATTAGTAAAATAGATCCATGTCACGTTTTTAAATGTTAATATGATATCAGTATATGAAAATATCGCAATATTTCAGTGTATTGATATTTTTTTCCACCCCTAGTTTTTAGAAGTTTTGATCTACTGGGATTTCCCTGCACAACCATCTCTAGGGTTTACAGAGAATGGTCCCAAAAAGAGAAAATATCCAGTGAGCAGCAGTTCTGTGGGTACAAATGCCTTGTTGATGCCAGAGGTCAGAGGAGAATGGCCAGACTGGTTCCAGCTGATAGAAATGCAACAGTAATAAAAAAAAAACACTTGTTCCATCCGAAGTCTGCAGAAAAACATCTCTGAACATACAACACATCCAACCTGGAAGCAGATGGGCTACAGCAGCAGAAGACCACACCGGGTGCCGCTCCTGTCAGCTAAGAACAGAAAACTGAGGCTACAATTCACACAGACTCACCAACATTGGACAATAGAAGATGGAGAAATGTTGCCTTGTCTGATGAGTCTCCATTTCTGATCCAAACTCAGATGTAGGTTCAGATTTTGGTGTCAACAACATGAAAGCATGGATCCATCCTGCCTTTTATCAACGGTTCAGGTTGGTGGTGGTGGTGTGATGGTGTGGTCTGAGGTCCTCTAGCAGGACTCTGAGGTCCTCTAGCGGGACTCTGAGGTCCTCTAGCAGGGCTCTGAGGTCCTCTAGCGGGACTCTGAGGTCCTCTAGCGGGACTCTGAGGTCCTCTAGCGGGACTCTGAGGTCCTCTAGCGGGACTCTGAGGTCCTCTAATGGGACTCTGAGGTCCTCTAGCGGGACTCTGAGGTCCTCTAGTGGGACTCTGAGGTCCTCTAGCGGGTTTCAGTTGTGAATTTAATGTGACGTCGGCAGTTTGAATATATTTACAGCCTACTTTCAGAATTGAGATTTTTGTTGAATATAAGCTCGGCCTGTTTATAATCTGGGTTCATGTCATACGGGCCAAATGATATAATGAGTCTAATAACAATGACGCTATTCAATTTTTTTTCTTTTATCAGTCAGCTGTATTGATCCACAGTATAAAACTGTTAGTCAGTCACACCTGAGCTCTTTAGTGTTTTTGTGAGATGAAGGATTTGTGCTATTTAGCATGTTTATTCTAGAACTTATTTGTTTATTCTAAATATTTTATGTTGTTTGTTTTATATTATCTGATTGTATACATTTTTGCCACATTAAGTATATAGTTATTTTTTTTAAGCTCTGATAATTTATACTGCTTTGTGCAGTATTGTGTTAACTGTGTTTTGTTTCCTGTTGTAATTGCAATAACTGGACTGTCTTAAATAATCTGATTAAGGATTTGGGCAATTGAGAAAAATCTATTTAGTATCTTTTGTTATAATCAAACATGGCACCAGTGCAAACATGTGTGCAAGTTGTTTCTGTGCGCGCGAAGGAGGGTGTTTCACCCAGGGAGTATTTCAATGTTCCACCTTTGGCTTGGTGGGAGACTGTTCTGAGCCTGTCCACCCCTGAAGGAGTTTCCTGGCTCCGCCCCTGTGCGCGTGCAGCTTGATCAGTCGCGGTTTTAACAACAAAGTAGATCTGCTGCACCTCTTCCTCTTACGAAAAACTCCGTTTTCGTAAAAGAAGCACGGACAGGCTCTCAGGAATAACGAGTCGCCTACTGTAGTCAAGTTTGCGCCCACAGGGAAGAAAGAGGGGGGAGGAGAGAGAGGGGGAGAGAGAGGGAGAGCTGTCAGGAACGATACAAAGGATTTAATGAGGCACAGAGATAACTGAAGAAGAACAAACAAAACTACGCAGGTATAATGATGTGAAATGTGATAAACACGAACAAACGCGTGAGTCCTCCGCGTCGGCCTGCGCGGCAGCACAGCGGCAGGAGCGCGGCAGCGGCACGTCTCAAGTTTACAGACACCGCCTACCGCGCGGCAGGCCTAGACGCTCGCGCCGCGGCCAAACTTCCCCAGAGCGGCGTCCGGGATTATACTAACCCCCCCCCCCCCCGGTGTTGGAGTGACCACGAAAGCAGAAGATGCGCGCACTCGCGCCATGCAGAAGCGCTCTTTACGACGCGCGCGCTCTGGGAGACGGGGAAGCCGCTCCTGAGCAGTCTGCTCCGATACGTGTAACCCGCACCTTTTGTGCAGGAAGCCGATCCGCACGCGCGCATTTGCCGAAGCTCAGAGGACAAACGCAACACAAAACAGCGGAAATCCCGCAGACAAGTCGAATAAAACAGAAACAACCGCAAATACAGAAGATGCCCTAAATAGTTTGCAGCCTACATATTACAGGGCGGTTTAACAAGACGCGCGTGCCTCTCTGCTGTTTGAAGCCCTGATGATTAATTTATCAGTTAGACATGGAGCCAGCGCTGCTCCGCGTGCCACGAACAGCCGGGACGTGTTGGAAATGATAAGTTGGCACTGCCCACCTTTTTCACCGTGTGTTTGTCCTGCAGTGCGCTTTTCGCAAGTCTGTCCGCAGACGGATTCGTCGGCATCGGCTCCTCCAGCACCACCATCCCCCTCAGAGGAAGGGTGATGTTCCCGCAGCGGGTCCTGCGCAGCCGGCCCCTCGCCACCTCTCTCTCCATGACCACTTTGACTTTGCCACGGGTCAGTTTCTCCTCCGACAGCCGCTCCTGGCTGCTCAGATAGCCCAGAATCTCCTTCAGCCCCAGCGGCTTCATGTGGCCTCTGGCGGCGGCGGAGCCCCCGCGGAGGCTCTTCTCGGACAGGCTGCGGACCGAAGCCACCAATCTGTCCCCCAGGTCGGAGTTGGCGTGGTCCCCCGCCGCTCTGGCGCTCCCTCCTGCAAGTTTAAGTTTCGGCTTGAGGTGTGCAGGCTGCTGCGGGGGGAGGCTGCTGACGCTCCCGGAGCAAGTTTCGCTCTGGGTGTCAGCTCCGGACAAATCCGGCTTCGCTCCGCCGGCTGCATCGGCTTCACTCGCGGTTTCCGTGCTGCTTTCACTCACGTTATTTGCGCCTGGTTTGTGGCCGAAACCGGGCGACGGACTCCCCCCCGTTCCCTGCTCCTGCTGTCCTAATCCCTTGTCTCGCGCTGCACTTGCTTTCTCCTCTTTACAGCCGCTCCCGACAGCGCAGCTCGGTGTTGCGCCACAATTGAGGCACCGGTTTCCGCTACTCGGGCTGGAGGCAGGCTGGGGGTTTTTGTTGGGGCTGCCGGCTGATGTCTGGGTGCGGGGATGTGGGCTGGGCTCCGGGTCCTCCTCTGCCTCCTCCTGGTCGGTGAAGCTGTGCGCGCTGTCGCCGTTGTTGTTCAGATGTTTGCTCCGCTCCCTCGGTGCATCCGCGCCGCCGCCGCTGCCAGCGGCCGCAAACTCACTCTTTTTTCTGCTTTTTCTTTGCACCTTCGCTGCGTTTCGGTACGATATGGAGCCCTTGTAGCTAACTTTGAGCACCGTCTGCTCTTGGATGAGTTTTTCCAGTTCTGTCCTGGTTCGGTCCGGGTCTGACCCGTGTCGTCTCCGGACCATTCGACAAATCCTTTCCAGATCCGGACGGGCTTTCCGCGAGCGGAGAGAGTCGATAGTTTCCAGGATCCACTCTCGGTACTTGTTGGGCTCGGACATCGTCTCCTGATGGGGTTTGGCCCGCGTGCGTCTCTTTTTTTCTCTCCCCCTCTTGTTGTTTCACAAGTGACGCTGTGTGAACGCTGGGAAGCCAAAGTGCGATCCCCCGGCTGGAGAATGAGGACGGAAGCCCGGCTGGTACGTTTGCGTTCGCTGGTCACAATGTGCGCTTAAGGTGGACCGAAGATGGCGCCCAGGTCTCCGCTCGCAGACGCTGAACGGCATTTAAGGTGGAATTGTCTCCCGCACAGAGCGGCGCGACCCTCTTTGTTCGCAGTCCCGATCTGATCAACCCGCGATTTGCGACACTTTAACACAAAGAAACTGGCGCAAACTCCTCCGGGTTGCGTTTAAGAGCGTCACGGCGAATCAGATGGAGCCGGGCCTCAACAGATGGGTGGATGACGACGGTGATGGGTGTCCGACCTGCAGGACCTCATCATCAGCTCCAACTTGCGGCTGAACTCCACCACAGCCCCCCCACCCCCCCGGACCAAAAAATAAAATAATAACTCACACGAGTCCAGTGGAATTTTACAAGTAAAACTTTATTGGAATGATACTCATGTTGCAAAATATTACACTTCGTGTTTTTATGTCACTGCTCCCGTGACTTTAGACGCTTCCCTTTGCGGCTGTGTCTCTCGTGTGTGTGTCTGCGTGTGTGTAGATGTGTGTGTTTGTGGCAGGGGTTAACATGGTTTACACTGGGGCTTCATTTCCCTAAAAAGTGCGACAGTATGTACCAGCATTGTGCCTGCGTTGAGCGGAAGTTTTATCACTGCAAAAACATCGAGGAGACACAGAATCATGACGTAAAAACCTCCAGAATGATCAACACTGAGCCTGACATGAAGGAAGGACAGCGGAGGTGAAGTCTCAACAGGTGATGGAAATAATAATAATAAGTAAATAAATCCATCATTTTTCTGATATGAAACCTGGACTCTCTGCCATTTCTTTCAAAGGGAAAAAGGGATGAAAACAGCTCATTTTGAGAATAAAAAGTGAGACGTGATCTCCTGTTAGCTTCCTTTAGATGAAGCGGAGTTTTCTTTGAAGCCCCAGATTTACTATGGCGATTTAACAATATAGACAGTCTGATCTTAACACCTCATTTTGTCCCAAAAACAGACTAAATAATGCTACGGCTGTCCCGATCCCACTTACTCACGTCCGATACCAACACCAATACCACAGGTCAAGTGTTGGCTGATACCCGATATTGATACTTAGCTGTGTTTTGTGCAAATTTGCCTGATAATTGATTTTATTCTTGGTTTATGTTCCGTATGTCTCTAAAAACTAATTTAACAGGTTAATGAAATAAGTTCATAACAGTAATTATGAGGAAAAAAGACCCATTCATTATTTATGGAAGAGGATTAGGGCCACTCAAAAAAAAAAAAAAAAAAAAAAGAAACAAAATTCTGAGATTAAAGTCAGATTTCGGCCTTTTTCAGAAATTGAAAAAAAAAATCCCGTATTTTTTTTTATGTTCTGGGAGAAAGTCATAATTCTGAGATTAAACTGAAAAAAAAAAAATCCAGAATTTTTTTTTTTTTCCAGTGGCTCTAATCCTCTTCCGTTATTATTCACCACTGATTATGATGAGTTTTAAACTTACAAAGTAATTAACTTTCTTAATTTATAAAATAATTTCAAATAAATTCAGACCCAGTCAGGAAGAAGTGCTTAAAAGAATAGCTGGAATGGATTTCCTGGATGGTCAAATTTTGATGCGATCCGATCCGATCTGCACTTTTTAACCAATATCGGCCCGATATCCGATACTGGTGTCGGATCGGGACAGCCCTAAATAATGCTACATGTGGAATTATTATTCATTCCTACATTTGTGCGGCTCTGTTTCTGCATGTTAAATTTATGTTTTTTTATAAAGGTATGTACCGTATTTTCCGGACTATAAGTCACTTTTTTCATAGTTTGTCTGCTCCTCCTTATATATATTGAAATATGTGCAATTAAGCATATTTTAAATGTTAATTCAGATTGTCTGACATGAACCAAGGAGTAAACATTACCGTTTAACGCCACCAGAGGGCGCTCCAGGATTGCTACAAAAGCAAAGATCCAAAAATGTCATTTTCTCAGCGAGCGGATTTCTGGCGGTGTGGTGGAACAAATCCTCAAAAAACATGTTTATCCTTTTTAATTATGATGTTTACGATAATTTACAGATATTAACTTTAGAACCTGAGTGACTGGGAAGTTTTACCAGTCAAATAGAGGCCTAAATAAAAAAATTGGAAAATGGCCATATTTCATCAAACGGATTAATTTAATACATTGCTTAAGTTCTTGAACACAAGTTTCTATTTTTTGTTCCTGCTGATGTCACCAGAGGGGCTTTAGGACTAAGATGGGGAGCTTGATGAACTTGCTTACTGAGAACTTGCTAGCTTGTTATGCTAACTTAGCACATCCAGCCTCCATGGTATGTTCTGTGTTACCTTAACGTACCAGACCCATGTTCAGCCTGTTGTTCTGTGTGCCATTATCCATGAGCACCATGTATCGAATATCGAACAATGCAGAGTTTTTCATTTATATTTATTAACTTGTTTTGTGACGATGAGCTCTGTGTTGAAAACTCAGTGGATCTGCGTTGGACTACATTCAGGGAAAGAGAGGCAGAAAAGACCTTCATGGAATGGGTTTCCATGGCAACCAGCTGCATCCATCTCTACATCACCAAGTGCAATGTAAAGCGTGGATGCTGTGGTGGAAAGCAGCCGCCACTGGACTTTAGAGAAGTGGGAGGCGTTCTCTGGAGGACCAATCACACTTCTCCATCTGGCAATCTGATGGAGAAGTCTGGGTTTGGTGGTTGCCAGGACAACGGTGCTTGTCTGACTGCATTATGCCAAGTGTAAAGTTTGGTGGAGGAGGGATTATGGTGTGGGGGTTCTCTTTCAGGAGCTGGGCTTGGTCCCTTAGTTCCAGTGAAAGGAACTCTGAATGCTTCAGCATACCAAGACATTCTGGACAGTTCCATGCTCCCAACTTTGTGGGACCAGTTTGGAGCTGGCCCCTTCCTCTTCCAACATGACTGTGCACCAGCGCACAAAGCAGGTCCATAAAGACCTGGATGCAGAGTCTGGTGTGGAGGAACTGGACTGGCCTGCACAGAGTCCTGATCTCAACCCCATAGAACACCTTTGGGATGAATTAGAGCGGAGACTGAGAGCCAGGCCTTCTGGTCCAACATCAGTGTGTGATATAAAGGTATAGATATACTGTATATTTGTTTATTTATTTATTTTTTCAGTTTATATTAATATATTTTAAATATAGTTTTTCCTTTTTATAACGTATTTGATGACTAATGCAACTTATAGTCCGGAAAATTTAATCATGGAATAAGCCCACTAGGCTTACTATGGTTTATGCACAATTTAGGCTCTTTTAATATATGAGCTTTATCTTTGTTACATATACTTATGGGGGAAAAAAATTGCCAATTTACCTTAAACAGAGCTCAAACAGTACACAGTGAAAGTTACATACAGTGTAGGTATTCAGTATTTTTGGAAGTTGACCCAGACAAGGCACTAATAGTCAGTGTATCTGTGTTTCTGCTGAAATACTCTGACTTGCAAGTTTCATTAGTTAATGATAAATCTCTAAAAAAGGCTCTGCTGATACCCCGCCTTTATATTCATCTGTGTTTAAACCAAATCACCATTGTAAATCTGAGGCAACATGCAGAGACACGTGTAGCCAAACCTGGCCTAGCTGCAGCTCACCAGCCGATTCCTTCATGTTGGATCACTTCAAATTATTCATGATACAAATGACACACACAGACAGTCACGCGTTACAAATGTGCAAACTGAGAAAAGGCTCGTCATTTCCCTCCATCTCTGAGCTGTTTCGGACAGCTAGGATTCGTGAGAATCAAAAAGCTCCAGGATTCAAAACGATGAAAGAAAAACGGCGCCTGCTTTAGCCAAATTAGCATCAATGTGGTGGCACATCAAATTACAGCAACAAATAAAGGCATTTAATGTCTGAAAAAGACACCAAAGTCGGTTAATAAATCCCCAATAAATCCGACTGTGACACTTTGTTGGGCACGGTTTCAGTTCTCTGCCGTCATAGCTTATTAACAAAGAAGACTATGAACACCTGAGGTGTATTAGTTGCGTACTTTGTATGGACGGGTTGTGTAACGTCCTCCCCACAGAACCAGCTCCATCACCTGCAGCCGGATTTTCTCCTCCTGACTCCCTCAGGGGGGAGTAGAGATGTAACGATGTGAAAGTTTCATATCACGTTTAGTGTGACCAAAATGATCACGGTTATCACTGTTATCGCAGTGTGATTGAAATCCCCTCCTAGCATTAAATATATCCAAAACGGGTCTAGACGTCTACTTTGTCCTTTTTAAAGGGACAGTACACCCACCGAGTGATGGTCCTTCACTTTCTACTCGCCCTCATGCTGAGCAGGACTCTGGAGCACTTTTTTGATATCTCAAATGCAGCCGGAGATCCGGGGGGGGGGGGTGTTTCAGTTGTCTGCCACCTTTCATATAATAGAGGTGACCGGTGCTCGAAACAAAAAGGTCCATAAAAGTCCACAAAAACTTGTCAATATTCCTCCATACTGCTCGTCCAATGTAATCCAAGTGTCCTGAGTGGGTAGCGTCCAGAATTTACTGGACACGACATCATTTAGTAGATTTTTATAGTCTAAACAGTAAAACATCGCACTTCCCTCATGCTCGTCCATGCAAGTTCACGACACTATGGAAGCTGCGGCAGACCAAACCAGATGAGATTGTGTTCTTTCCTTCTTTTTTTTAAAATCAATAGCCAACCCCTCTTGAGTTTATCTGCTCTTAGCACAGATAATTGAGTAACGATATATATCTATCGTTAGGCGTGCCTGCGATAGATAAAAAAGAGCCTCGATAGGAGGTTTGATTTTCATTCCAGGCTATCGTGTAGCGTACTACTACAGTCATTACTCCCTCCTAACCAGGCATGCCCTGTCTCTAAATCCCGCCCCCTCTCAAACACAGCACCAGCATGTGAAGAATTGGCGCCACCGCATGGACGGAGGAGGAAATCTCCCCAGAAAAAGTCCCGCTTCTCCTTCACTGACTGGCGGCCGCCGCAGCCGTTTTCATCATCATCACCGTCAGGATGCCGAGGGTTAAAAACGTCCACATTTCTGAACTGACGCTGCAGCAGCAGGTGATGATGTCATCTGCTGCTGCACCTGGACAGCACGCAGAGCGACGGGGGGGGCAGAGGCAGCGCAGCATCAGTGTGCAGTCTGAGGGATGAAAGGTAATGACTGATAAATTAGCTTTGATATTACAAGTTGAAGACATTCCAATAAATATATTGATCAAGGTTCTGATCACTCTGTGGCTTTCAGAGGAGCCTTTCTTTGAGGTCTGTAGAGACTTCATGAGTCACGTGCATGCGTATATAGTATTAATGCACGATACAATCAGAAAGACAAACATGAACTACTCATGCCATTAAATAAAACATCTGAATTCAGCATCATGTCAGAGGGAAGCTGCTTTCCAGCATGTAGATGCTGCAGTGGTGAGTTACAGCACCAAACCCTCTTTATCCTGATTTAGAAAGTTTCTGATTATTTTAGATCTTAAATTCAAGTTTCCATCATCCATTGTCCAGAAACAAAGTTATTACTGATGCCATTTAAAATATCAAATACTTTATTTATTGCTATGACATTGAAAAAAAATGTCTATTTGCTTCTGTTCTTTTATTAAACTGGAAAGCTTTAAGATTTTATTTTCAGAATTAAGATTTTTATAATTCATTTAGAGTTGTTTGTGTTTTAATCTGACACAGCTGTGTAATGTTACATGTCACGTTTAACTTTGACAAAACAATATTTGAATAAAATGAATCCTCTGATATCTTTAAATCTCATTTAAGAGTAACAGGGAACATTTAAGATTGTCTAAAATAAAGATTTATTTTATATCACAATATATATATTTATATTGAACAATATGGGAAAATATGGGAGTAATTATACATCCAGCACAATGCAAACAGCGAATTTCTTCTTCTACGCCTGCATTATTGGCAGAGTAGATGCTGAACGCTGTGCAGCGTCCGTAGTCTCGTGAACTCGCATGGATGGGGAAGTACGATGTTCTACGATTTAGACTATAAAAATCTACTAAATGATGTTGTTTCCAGTAAATTTTGGACGCTACCCACTCAGGACACTTGGATTACATTGGACGAGCAGTATGGAGGAATATTGACAAGTTTTTGAACTCCATTATATAAAAGTCAACAGATAATGAACCCCCCCGGATCTCCGGCAGCATGAGATATTTAAAAAGTGCTCCAGAGTCAGCATGAGAGTGAGTAGGACATGAAGGACCATCATTCTGTGGGTGTTGCGTACTGTCCAGTGCCTCCGTGGCCTTCTGCCGTGCAAACTGGGACTGCTGCTGC
Organism: Atherinomorus stipes; assembly: GCA_023101725.1. Lineage (NCBI taxonomy): Eukaryota > Metazoa > Chordata > Actinopteri > Atheriniformes > Atherinidae > Atherinomorus > Atherinomorus stipes. Next base: position 92,946 of record JALJCO010001239.1, read on the forward strand.
TTTTCCAGCAATGAGCAGCATCACTGGGAGTTTTTCAAAGTGCAGTAATCGGTCCCGGTTCTAACAATAACTAAAAATTAAAACAGTTTTACTAATCGTTGGGAATTTAATCACGGTTAATCATTTTATCTGGAATCGTTACATCCCTAGTGGAGAGCTGGTCGTTTTTAAATCTTCACCTTCACACAAAAAGAAAACTGCAGGTCTGAAAGACAAAAACCAGCAACAGGAGTTGCCATCATGTGCAAGACTGTGACACGGAGCGCGGTCCTGCTTCACAAGCGGCGAGGGAAGATGAAGATAAAGGACGCTATTCAGACCGGCCGAGGCGCGGATGGCCAGCAGCCGGCAGCCCGCCTCAGGCCGAGCGGAGGGCCGAACGGTCACAAGCGAGCGCCGGGCTGAGAGGAAGTGCTTTCATGAAGACGGACTCCAGTTAGCAAAATCAAATCTGGAAGGGAAACGGAGTGGAAGACGCCAACTAAAAGTCTAATAGTCCCTTTTGTTCCTTTTAGTTTGAACCCAAATCTGTTTCAGAGATTTACCTGCTGATCCTTTATGTAGATAAACGTCTGTTAAGTGATATGTTTGAACCTGAGTTTCCAGTACAACATGGTGCTTTCACACCAATAAAACTGAGATATCCCTTTCCCTTATTCATATTCCCTTTGTTTGTTAGCGTGATGTGATATCATTCGAGCCACTGATAACATTTAAAAACAGAGTTCTGCAGATAAAATTGGCTACGCTAATGATACGAACGATGGATGGAGACTGTTCCCACCTGTTTGTGTTCAGGACCATCCTCAAAGTACCACCTACAGTTGTGTGAAAACTGTTTGCCCCCTTCCTGATTTCTTATTTTTTTTGCTGATAACTGGCAGTGAGTCTTCTACAGCGCTGTGGAGGAATTTTGTTCCACTCATCTTTGCAGAATTGTTGTAATTCAGCCACATTGGAGGCTTTTCCAGCATGAACCGCCTTTTTAAGGTCATGCCACAGCATCTCAATGGGATTCAGGTGGGGGCTTTGACTAGGCCACTCCAAAGTCTTCATTTTGTTGTTCTTAAGCCATTCAGAGGTGGACTTGCTGGTGTGTTCTGGATCATTGTTCTGCTGCAGAACCCAAGTGCGCTTCAGCTTGAGGTCACCAACAGATGGTCGGACGTTCTCCTTCAGGATTTTTTGGTAGAAGCAGAATTCATGGTTCCATTTACCGCAGCAAGTCTTCCAGGTCCTGAAGCAGCAAAACAGCCCCAGACCATCACACTACCACCACCATATTTTACTGTTGCTATGATGTTCCTTTTCTGAAATGCCGTGTTACTTTTACGCCAGATGTAATGGGACCTCCACCTTCCAGAAAGGTCAACTTTTGTCTCGTCAGTCCACAGAGTATTTTCCCAAAAGTCTTGGGGATCATCAAGATGCTTTCTGGCTAAACTGAGACGAGCCTTTATGTTCTTTTTGCTCAGCAGTGGTTTTGGTCTTGGAACTCTGCCATGCAGCCATTTTTGCCCCCCAGTCACTTTCTGATGGAGGAGTCATGAACACTGACCTTAATTGAGGCAAGTGAGGCCTGCAGTTCTTGTACGTTGTTCTGGGGTCTTTTGTGACCTCTTGGATGAGTCGTCGCTGTGCTCTTGGGGTCATTTTGGTCGGCCGGCCCCTCCTGGGAAGGTTCACCACTGTTCCATGTTTTCACCATTTGTGGATAATGGTTCTCACTGTGGTTCTCTGGAGTCCCAAAGCTTTAGAAATGGCTTTGGAACCTCATTTGTTCCTGAATTTCTTTGGATCGCAGCATAATGTCTAGCTTTTGAGGATCTGCTTCATCAGGCAGGTCCTATTTAGGTGATTTCTTGATTGAGAACAGGTGTGGCAGTAATCAGGCCTGGGTGTGGCTAGAGAAATTAAAACTCAGCTTTCCAAAGATGCGATAAACCACAGTTAATTTATGGGTTTTTTTTTTGGGGGGGGGGGGGTGTTACTTTTTCACAGGGCCATGGAGGCTTGGGTTTTTTTCCCCCTTACTAATAAAAATGTTCATTTAAAACCTGAATTTTGTGTTTACTTGTGTTATATTTGTCTAATATTTAAATTTGTTTGATGATCTGAAACAAAACATGCAAAAAACATATGAAATCAGGAAGGGGGCAAACACTTTTTCACACAACTGTATATGATATGGGAGTGTAAGTGGTTCAAAATAATCTGCAAAACGTGGTTATTTAACTTGATACGTGTATGTATCTGTGTAGACCTCCTGTGTGGATTCGTTTGCCTCATGTAATGACTAAAACTGGTTCACAACAGGCTGATTTCTCTACGCTGTGGCACAAAAGAACGAATAAAACATGAAGACAGAAAAGGGAAGATCTTGGGTGAAAATGTGCAGAGGCAACTCTAAATTAGTGGGGTTCCCGACACCCATGAAACAGCTTCATTATAAAGGGATCATAAATAAGACAGTAGAATAAATAAAATAAGACAGAGATGCAACAGAAAAGGCAACACTGCTGGTTATCGTCTCCTCTCTCCCCCCTGCCTCTATCACATTTTCCTCGTTTTGTAGCTGGTGCTTGTGTTTGGGCTGGAGACTGTCCTCTTCTCCTCGCGTCTCCCACTTGACCAGCCTACCTTTGACTCCCCACCTCCCTCTTTCTTTCTTCCTTTTCTTGCTCTCTAACTCTAGAATTCAGCAAATTCCTTGGCACATTTCTCAGTGAAGGAGACGCGAATCTCCTCCTCTTCATAGTCGTCAAAGTTGCTGGTGTCGCCTGGACCTTTGAACTTTGGGACAAACGGAGCTTCCACCTAGAAATAAACAAACACGCCATGAAAAGAGAAAACTGTACGGGCCGCACACAAACATCACACAGATTAGGGATGGCTATTGTTAAAGGTACAGTGTGTAAGAATTACTGACATCTAGTGGTAAATATGGGTATTTGAAAGAAAGATGTTTCCAGATTCCAGCACTGTTGTGAATGTACGGTGGCCGTTAGTGGCCAAACTTCTCCCAGACATAAAGATGTTTTCATCTGTGAGTGGATCCAGTGGTCTCAGGCGTAGCCATGACTGGACTACTAGTAACTACTTTTAATGTCTTTTACGACATTACTTCTCCCAAACAGCGCCCTAACTCCCATTAAAGGGACTAGAGGCAGGAATTACGAAAGAATAAACAAGCATGTTCCATTTTTTCATACTAATGGGTGATGAAGCATTAAAAACCAAAAAGAACGAGCCCACCCACGTTTCTCTCTGTTGCCTTGAACAGGCTGTGTGCTGCAAAATGTGCTGCAATTCAGTGTCCGAATTTCCTGCGCTGCCCTGCGGACGTGACGTCAAATGACGCTACATCCGCATTCCAGACAGTTTTGATACAGGAAGAAGACGTCGTGCTAAATTCACTGTAACACTGTAAGCGATTGTTATGGATTCTTCTGCCGTCAGCAAACGATCCAGATCAACTGAAAGACACTAAAACGTGGAACTACAAAGAAAAAGCGTAGTAAACAACATTATAGCTTCAGTTTGTGACGGCTTGGCTCGTGGCTGCAGTTACCTGAAGCGCCAGTCGCGAGTTTTATTTCTTAATCTTGCCTCTAGTCCCTTTAAACAAAGCTGATACAGTAGTTTCAAAGTTCAGTGTAGGGATGCACGATATTGTAATTTTTGCAGATATCCAATATGTCGATATTTTAAAACTCATGTGGCCGATAACCGATATCGATGCCGATATTAAAGCTGAAAAAAACATAAGCAGTCATTGCAAATAGCAGTTTTGTAATGTGTTTCCGACATACTAAAAAATAGGGGTGGGAAAAATATTAATACACTGAAATATTGTGATATTTTCATTTGCCGATATCAAATTGATATTTAAAAACATGTCATCGATCCATTTTACTTACAAAATCTTGTGAAATTTCATCGCTCTGTTACAAAATCTCACAATATGTCATAAATTCCCCTGAAATTTCATAACAGAACGATGAAATATTGCAAGATTTCATTAGTAAAATAGATCGACACCGTGTATAAATTTCAATATGTTTCATCATATGAAAATATTGCAAAATTTTTATGAATTCTCATGAGATTTCGTCACAGAACGATGAAATATCACAAGATTTCGTTGGTAAAATAGATCGATACCATGTTTAAATGTCAATATGTTTCAGCATATGAAAATATTGCAAAATTTTTGTGATTTCTCATGAGATTTCGTAACAGAACGATGAAATATCATGAGATTTCATTAGTAAAATAGATCAATACCATGTTTTAAAATGTCAATATGATATTAGCATATGAAAATATCGTGAAATTTTTGTGAATTCTCTTGAGATTTCGTAACAGAATGATGAAATGTTGCAAGATTTCATTAGTAAAATAGACCGATACCGCGTTTTTAAATGTCAATATGATATCAGCATATGAAAATATCGCGATGTTTTAGTGTATCAATATTTTTCCCACCCCTAGTCTTGAGAAGTTTTAAAGTCTGTAAAAAATGAGTTTTTGAAGAAGAAGGAGAAGAAGTTTTGGGGGGTTTTTAGACTGGAAACAGCGGGCTGATCGGTTCAATATCGGTTAAATATCAGTGTGGAGGTAGATGTCCGATACTCAGTTTTAAGGCCGATACCGATAGGGGGCCGATTATATCGTGCATCCCTTGTTCAGAGGGTTCTCACTCCACACACAGAGTTTTGTCCACTCAGGGACACCGTAGTAAAAATGGTGAAACAAATATGGCAGCCTCCATGCATGTGCACACGAAACAAGTGAATATAAATGACTCATTCTAAGAAAATAAACATGTAACAGTTATTCTAGTACAGTGACTACACATCAATTGAAACAGTTTTAAATTATATATCACATTTTTCTGCCACTGACCTTTGATGTTTTACACGTTGTACCTTTAAGGATTTATCAATACTAATCTTAACGATAATCCTTATCGATCTGGTACTTCATCAGTAAGAATTAGGGATGTTCGATATTGGCTTTTTTTTTTTTACTGATATTGTCCAAGTCTTAATTTCCAATATCAACCGATACCAATCTACCCAAACAACTGTGAGGTTATATTTCATATTTTGAAAGATACAACTGTATTCTTATATTCTTATATTATACAGTAAAATTATTCACACCCTCCAAGTAAAGAAGGAAAAAAATCAGCTGTCGCTAAAGTAAGATGAAATTGACAAAAGCAATGATAAATAAAAATTCTATGAAAATCATGACACTGATTTTGAATTGTGGTTCGAAAGAAATATTAAAAACAAACACAAAAAATAAAACATATATTTTCGTATTATTTGAATTACTATTGTGTATTTAACCTTTTCTTTTATTGGAGGGTATGAATCATTTTGAGGACGACTGTATTTATTACTACACTAGTTTAATGTTTCTACTGAATATTTGTTTGCAAGTTCACTGTTTCTTTTTCATAAATTTATTTGAGGTGCTTTTTTCATTTTTATATTAAAAGAGTTGTAAAATAACTTTTCATTGTATCCTAAATTATATTTTATATATATATAGCCACGCGTATAGTTTTTGTACTTCTAACAGAAAAATGGGCATATTCTTTAAAGTACTAAAGAACAAATGATGGTGGCTCAAAAGGCATCGCCCCCCACCAAATGCAGTGCATTTGTTCATGTATCTCATGGTAAATGTTTGGGTGCATGTAGTAGCGGTGGTGGGATGGGGGGCTTGACATTGTAATTTCAATGAAAAGGGGGCCCTGCAAAAAAATTTTGAGAACCACTGCCATAGGTTGAACATAGATGGACGGTAAATCGAGAGCTTCTCCTTCTGGCTCAGCTCCTTCTTCACCACGACGGACCAAAGCGGAGTCTTCATCACTGCAGACACCGCACAGATCCGTCTGTCCATCTCCCGCTCCATATTCCCCTCACTCCTGAACAAGACCCCGAGATGCTTCCTAGAACCTTTTCGGGAACCAGGCCTTTTTTTTTTGCGCATTCGGACATATAGGAACTAGGGACCTCGGACCTCAGTTCCTAGAACCTTCTTAGCTTCTACTCCGAGGCAGGGTCTTTTCGGAGTTCCATAGGAACTGAAATACGTAGATGTTTGGTGATTGGTAGAACTGGCAAGCCCCGCCCCTTGCGTGATCTCCGCTTCTTCCGCCCCGCCATATTTAAAGGGACACTGTGTAATCGCGAGCAGCTCCCTCGTACTTTTCATGCTGCATTCGCATGAAACCGGGCAGACCGACGACATCCGCTGCATGTAAGGGGGAGTTGGGGGGGGGGGTGGGGGGGGGGGGGGGGGGGTGGGAGAGGGGGGGGAGAAGGAGGGGGGGGGGGGGGGGGAGGGGGGGGGGGAGGAGGGGGGGGGGGGGGGAGGGGGCTGCACAGTCGAAATGTTAGCAGGTTAGCATTAGCCAGCTCGATAACGTGCCTAACTTTGTGCGGCTGAAAACACACAATCATCTGAAAACGTCTCCTTTCTTGGCAGTCCCCAGTTGTTCCACTGGAAACGGGGAGGTACAGACCCGATTTTCAGATGTTTGTGTGTTTGAAGACGCACAGTGTTAAGCACGTCAGTAAACGCTAGCTGGCTAATGCTAGCATGCTGTGAGGCTGCTGGTGCTAACCACCACGCCAACAACACGCCAAAACAAACGTGTGTTTTATTATAAAGTTCGGCCCTTCACCGCTGCGAATCGATCGCTTTGATCCAGCTTTTGATCCAGTATCACTTCAGTCTGGAATGAAAACTTAAGTATGTTTGGAGTTTATCTGATTTAAACAGTATAACAGAGCAGGAACGGCTGTCGTTAACATGGCCCGGAAGAGGAAGTGTCAAAATCCGGGAACTTCCGGTTAGCGTGATAATCCCCTATAGGAGTGTAGCAATTCATTATTAAATCCATCACAATGGTGCACGTTCCGAATCAATGACTATTTTGAAATGTCCAAAAGCAATTATTTTATACTAATTTAAAGTTATACCGTGTAACTATGACTCTGACATTAAACCTAAAATGAGCAGTATTAGATGATTTTTGGGGCCAATATACAGTGACTGATGCGTGTCAGCACTCTGAGCCGGCTGCCCTCTGCAGAAACCAGACATCGTAACTTTGGAGAGGTGGGCCGTTGATGAAAGTGCCGTGAAGCAAGTTGCTTTACGGCTCCTCTTCCGTAAACACAGAAAGCTCTACTTTTCTCTCGTTACTCGAAGCATAGTCATGGTGGAACAAAGTAAAAAGGTGAAAGTGATGTCTGAGCAGGCCAGAAAAAAAAGAGACAAAGGGATCACAGCAGATGAAAAACACGAGTGGACGTTGGAAAAGAATTCAGTCGTTGGAGATTTCTGAAACAGCAGTGTGGAAGCTAAACCCACTCTCTGTTTGCCACCGTATCATTAGACTGGTAAGTAAGTTTGGCTGTTGTGTAAACATACGAAAATGTGATGCTTTTCTTTTTTTTTTCCAGTCAGCGTTTATTCAAAACAATGTCAATCAGAGCTGTATAAGCTGCCGATAGTTTCCTGTTAGCGGAACACGGCTAGAATTATTATAGACCAAAGCTAACGTGACTCCCTAAACATTTTGCGCAATTGTGGCTGGTTTGCAGCAATAAATGCGTCTCTGTAATTCATATAAATATCAAAGAAGTAACAGAACTTGGTTTAGTTGTTTGGTTTAGTTGTGTGGTTTTCATACGCTGTTCAGAAGGAAGCAGAGCCACTGTAATGTCCCGTAAGCTGAGCTAATCCAGACGTTCTCATAATAAACGTGAGTTTTGCCAAAGTTACGACTTCATTCAGTGCACAAAACTACAACTTGGTTTCGTGGCCGGTTTTGATTGCGCATTTATCTTTGCATTGTGTGTTTGTGTGTGTGATGTTTCAGCTATGCAAACATATATAATTAGACACAGTTAGAGGCGCATACGTCCACCAGGGGCAAATCTTCCAATGGTGAAAAATCCTTTAGATAATTCTTGAATCATGATGGACTCGTTTATTTCAATATCCAAACACGGGAGAGGAGATTCAAATTTGCGTCATTGCCATGAGTCCTGAGAGACGTTGGCGCCGTTGCGGTTTTAGCGCTCCTAGTGGCCAAAAGTTACACGGTACAACTTTAATGACCCTAATACAGCTGCAAAGTGTGGCAGCAGAATCTGCGGCTGCCGGACAGATCGTCCACTTAAGTGTCCGGGCGCACTTCAACAAAAGGTAAAGAAGACGTTGGTAGGGCAGCTTTCCAACTGGGGGCTGTTCCATTACGTGATTCAAATGACTGTGATGAGGGGAAGCTGGTAAGCTAGCTTTTATAATAGCTTTGAATGAAAGAGACGAGAAACCTCAGTTTTGTATCAGATCTGCTGGGGCATAAATTTGTCTCTGTCACAGACGATTGCGTCAAACATGGTCCCCATCAAGGTCCCTCATGTGCCAACGCAGACTGATGGGTAAGTTTATAACTAAACTCGAGACGGGTAGTTATAGGAACTGCGTTTCTAGAACCTCTCTGTCCGAATGCACCTAATATTTGGACACGCGTGTCCCTTGCCTGGATGCGGCCCCCCTCTGGAGCCAGGCCTGGAGGTGGGGCATGGTGGCCGGGGCTTTGCCCATAGGGCCCGGTTGGGCTCAGCCTGAAAGGACGACACGGCCCCCCTTCCTGTGGACTCACCATCTGTAGGAGGGGCCATAGGGGTCGGGTGCAGTGTGAGCTGGGCGGTGGCCGAAGTGGGGGACGAACCTGGCAGTTCAATCCTCGGCTGCAGTCGCCAGCATTAAAATGTGATATTGGAAAATATTGGTATCAGTTTTTTGGACCGCTATTTTTACTAAACGTGAACGCATGAGTCGCACCAGTCGCCCTCCCATCAGTCCCTGCAGCGGGTGCGCTTGTTAAGGTTAATCAGCCTCCAGCAAAGATGAGTACCACCTTAACTACTGTCAAGGATGAAGCTTATCAGTCTGAGTGGACCGCCGGACTCGGCCCCGGGGCCATTGTGATACCGGCTTTCATAGCCATCCCTTCCACCGACACGTGCGTACCTTTTTCTGGTAGATGGCGATCCAGTCAGTTGTTGCGAACCACTTGTGTCCCTTGATGTCGTTGACTCCGTTTTTGAGGTTACCGTAACGTTTTGTGAGATCCACCTGAGGACGATAACGATGCAGTTTCCCTCATTCTGACGTTAACAAACTCACTCACACACCAGAATGCCTGAGACGTCTGCTCTCACCTGCAGCAGGTTCCTCAGGAGGTCCTTCAGGTCTGAACTGAAGTGAGATGGGAAACGCACCTAGAGGCGAGTCAGAAACGACCAATCATCAGTCCACATGAGGCAAGTTTTTTTGTACAGCATGTTTCATGTACAGGAAAATTCAAATGCTTTACATAAGACATTAAAAGCATTACAGCGGGGTGCGGAAGAAAAAAGACATTAAAAGTAACAGAACAAAAGAATAGAAGCATGATCTAAAATTAGAAACAAAAGAGAGAACAAAAGATTTAGAACAGGTGGGTCTTCCACCTATATGCAAATAAACTGAATGTTTCAGCTGGTCTGAGACTTTCTGGGAGTTTGTTCCAGACTTGTGGAGCATAGAAGCTGAACACATCTTCTCCAGGTCTGGTTCTGACTCTGGAACTGACAAAAGACCGGATCCAGATGACCTGGGGGGTCTAGTAGGTTCATACTGGTTCAGGAGGTCATCTTGACCCCGAGGACAAAGTCTATTCTCTGACAGACCAGCAGCCAGTGTAAAGTTACCAAGTTTCAGGTAAAATCTATAGATACTGGCCCAAACTCCAAACACAGTACTCTGGTGTTTGTTAGCAAGTTGAACCTCATATAGATGTCTCATCAATGACATTTGGGCAGAGTAGTAGATAATCTTTGACCCGTGTTCTTCCTCTAATGATATTTGTTGTCTCAGTCTGGACATTTTGGACCATATCAGAGATCTCATGTAGTATTTCTTAGGGATGTTTGATAATGGCTTTTTTACAGATATACTGATATTGTCCAACTCTTAATTTCTGGTATCAACTGCTGCTGATATATGCAGACAACTGTGAGGTTATCTAGAGATGCAACCCAGCAGAGATGTAACCTTGTCCGATCCAGCTAATTTGTCAATATCGGAGCTGATATTGGATCGGTGCATCTCTAGTTATATCTGTCATGTTTTGAGAGATATTTCTTTAAGAGTCATGTGGTTTTAAGTTTTTAAGTTACCAAGTTGTCAGAAACATTATACAGGGTTCCTACCGGTTTTAACAAGTTAAATTTAAGACTTTTTAAGACCTGTTTAGGACCACTTGGAACAGAATTTAATGCCCATTTCATGGACACACTGGCAAAAACATAGATCCCTCTTCATTTACAAAGACAATGTCAAAAAAGATCGATTGAACAACAACTTTTGGCCAGCATTACTGTTGTGTGAAAAGGTTTTTGCCCCCTTCCTGATTACTTTTTTTTTTCTTCATGTTTGTCACACTCATATGTTTCATATCATCAAAAGAATTTAAAGGTAGAGTCTGAAATTTCCCCCCGAAAATAAACGATAGACTTGTGCAAGTGAAATCCGTCTCAAACCGAGCCTTTGGGCCTCTACTCGCGTGCCATGAGTTTGAATGCAACTCCCTCTCCTCCTGCCTGTAATTCGCTCTTTAGCTTTGTTTTGTTGTGTTCGGGGACGTTTCTGGGTGGCGATTTCTGTTTATATCACCAGCCAATGACAGAGCTAAGGACATGATGCTGTGTGGGAATAAGCTCATGATTGGAGCAGACGCCAGCCACTTGAACTCTCGAAGGAAAAAGAAAGAAAGAAAGAAAGAAAGAGAGAAAGAAAGAAAGAAAGAAAGAAAGAAAGAAAGAAAGAAAGAAAGAAAGAAAGAAAGAAAGAAAGAAAGAAAGAAAGAAAGAAAGAAAAAGAAGAAACAGCAGATGCACCGAAGAAAAGGTAAGAGCTTTAGATAAGGCAAGTTGTAAAACCAGGGCTCCGCTTGATAAAGCAAAACTGTTCAACAGAATAAAGCAATCAGATTTCCATTCTGCTTGCTTCGATGCTGGACAGGACAAGTATAAAAAGAAAAAAAAAATTTAAAAAAAAAAAAAAAAAAAAAAACCCAGGGCTAATATCAGTTTGGCTTTTACCCGCTTCTGAGCTCTGAAGGAGGCTTGAAGCTGAATAGGCTGAAGAAAGAGGCAGCCATTAGCCTGAGAGGGAGGGGCTCAGTTTGAATACTGCTGTTTGCAAACAGAAACTGTGGGGGAACTTTGGACTCTACCTTTAAATATTAGACAAAGATAACACAAGTAAACATAAAATGCAGTTTTTAAATGAAGATTTTTATTGGTAAGGGGGAACAATAATCCAAACCTCCATGGCCCTGTGTGAAAAGCGATCCCCCCCCCTGAAAAAAAGTGGACCCCCCCCCCACACCTGTTCTCAATCAAGAAATCACTTAACTTCATCAGGACCTGCCTGACAAAGTGAAGTAGACCTAAAGATCCTCAAAAGCTAGACATCATGCTGCGATCCAAAGAAATTCAGGAACAAATGAGAAACAAAGTAACTGAGATCCATCAGTGTGGAAAAGGTTCCAAAGCCATTTCTAAAGCTTTGGGACTCCAGAGAACCACAGTGAGAACCATTATCCACAAATGGTGAAAACATGGAACAGTGGTGAACCTTCCCAGGAGGGGCCGGCCGACCAAAATGACCCCAAGAGCACAGCGACGACTCATCCAAGAGGTCACAAAAGACCCCAGAACAACATCCAAGAACTGCAGGCCTCACTTGCCTCAATGAAGGTCAGTGTTCATGACTCCCCCATCAGAAAGAGACTGGGGGGCAAAAATGGCTGCATGGCAGAGTTCCAAGACCAAAACCACTGCTGAGCAAAAAGAACATAAAGGCTCGTCTCAGTTTAGCCAGAAAGCATCTTGATGATCCCCAAGACTTTTGGGAAAATACTCTGTGGACTGACGAGACAAAAGTGGAACTTTCTGGAAGGTGTAGGTCCCATTACATCTGGCGTAAAAGTAACACGGCATTTCAGAAAAGGAACATCATAGCAACAGTAAAATATGGTGGTGGTAGTGTGATGGTCTGGGGCTGTTTTGCTGCTTCAGGACCTGGAAGACTTGCTGTGGTAAATGGAACCATGAATTCTGCTTCTACCAAAAATCCTGAAGGAGAACGTCCGGCCATCTGTTGGTGACCTCAAGCTGAAGCGCACTTGGGTTCTGCAGCAGGACAATGATCCAGAACACACCAGCAAGTCCACCTCTGAATGGCTTAAGAACAACAAGATGAAGACTTTGGAGTGGCCTAGTCAAAGTCCCCACCTGAATCCCATTGAGATGCTGTGGCATGACCTTAAAAAGGCGGTTCATGCTGGAAAAGCCTCCAATGTGGCTGAAATACAACAATTCTGCAAAGATGAGTGGAACAAAATTCCTCCACAGCGCTGTAGAAGACTCACTGCCAGTTATCACAAACGCTTGATGCAGTTGTTGCTGCTAAGGTGGAACAACCAGTTATTAGGTTTAGGGGGAAATCACTTTTTCACACAGGGCCATGTGGCTTTGGATTTTTTCCCCCCTTACTAATAAAAATCTTCATATAAAAACTGCATTTTGTGTTTACTTGTGTTATCTTTGTCTAATATTTAAATTTGTTTGATGAACTGAAACATTTAAATGTGACAAACATGCAAAAAAAAAAAAAAAAAAAAAAAGCAAAGAAAGAAAAAGAAATCAGGAAGGGGGAAAACACAATTTTCTTCCAAAAAGGTAAACAGGATGTTTACACAAACAGACAAACCTCAGCTGACAGGTAATGGCTTTGCAAAGACCCGTCCTGAGCCCTGATTGCTATCATTTCTCTAAGTGACGGAAATCTGTCAATGCGCAAGATAATTTAAAACCAACCACATGAAATTTAAGACCACAACGGTCAAATTAAAAGACTTTTTTTTAAGGTATTAAATGCAGATTTGCAAATTTAAGACTTTTAAGACTTTTTAAGACTCACATGAACCAATTAGCCACATGTTGGCTCATACCTGCTCGTCAGTGTCCGAAATTAACTTTTTGACTCACCAGCCAAGTTGGCAGGTAAATGAAAAAGTCCATCGGCCAAGTTTATTTTTTATTAGCCAAAATATCAAACCATTTTACAGACAAACCTTCAGGAATGTTATTTCTATAATACGTTATTATGTTGGATGCAAACTGAAAGCAGAAGTTACAGCATCATCAAAACAGTTTATTTATTCATTTAAACGTCCCCATCAGACTCCTCATTCTCTACCCTTGATACTTTCATACAGTCCATTAAGGGTCCCAGTACACCCACTAGCCCTACTTTTTAGCCCTACTCCTAAATTTTGCGCTTTCCCGTGAAGGTAGTGCTGTTCCAATTCCTCTTTGCATGTAGTGGACATAACGAGGGGTAGGGGGTGTGAATCTAGCCCTTCAGAGCGAGGGACGTCAGATGCTGACTCGCTGAGGAAGGGCCAGAGAAAAGGGTTAGAGAGCTGAACGTCATTACATCCTGAATCAAACAACAACAGCAACCTCCGGAGAGCGACACGACTCGGAGAAAAAAACTCACAAATGTTCAGATCACACAGTTCATAACGTTAGCCAGACTAGCCACGCTAGCTAGGCTAAAACACTGATGAAAAGCGTGCGAAGGCTTTCCGGCAGTTTACAAGAGACAACAGTCGTCATGGCGACTTCTTCCCCGTGTGGTTGTTTTGTTTATGCATCAACCGAAGCACGATGAATGATGAAAAAATGAAAAACGATCGCAACGATTAACTCTGTGTGGCTGGGTGTGTTGTCATGGTGACACGTATGTGCAAACGTCACTACACACTCGCTTACGTGCCTGAACATAAATGCAGCAGTGGTGTCCCAATTCCTAGACGATTACCAAGCCCTCCCCCTGTGGCTCCAATGCAAGGGTGTAGTGGTAGTGGGCGAGGGCTAGTGGCTGAAAGTGGGGGGAACTTAGGGATTGGGCCAAAGTCTGTTCTCAGTGGGATCGTGCTCCCTCACGCCACGAGAAAACTGGACCATAAGGACATCTGACTGTTTGTTTTACTTGTTTCACCGTGTTGAAACTACTTTCACAATCTTTTGCCGCTTAAATGGAAGGAAAACATTTTCAGGTGAAAAGATGCTTTAACAAAACAAAGTACGAGTCTGTCAGAGCGAAGTTGATCATAAAATAATTAAAGTTAATAATAAAGTGATAGGTTTGCAACCATTTGTTTGCTGTACTGTACTGGACAATAAAGCAGTTTGACAGTGACATGATGTTGCTGCCCAGAGCAGCTGAACAGAATCAGATCTTCTGGAAGCTGTTTGGGGAATCATTTTAAAGCGCGGCTATCTACTGAGCTTTTATAAAGGCCGCACATCAACGTTATTTATCAAACTGGAACAACACGCCGTTGGAACAGAGCGGATTAGAGTGAAAACTCCGCCCGCTCGACTCGCTACTCAGTTGCCCGGGCAGTAAATGGAGCGGACCCAGTCATAGAGCAGCTGGTGTCTTACAACGCCTCCAAAAGCGCCACTTCTCACTGAACTTTCTGGTTGGCTGCAAATCCTGCTCGTCTATCCTCCAGTTCACTGAGCTTTCTTCTGGAAGGCTGCCTCCTGCTAACAATCTCCACATATTCACGCTACTTAAAGGGATAGTACACCCACAGAATGATGGTCCTTCATTTTCCACTTACCCTCATGCTGAGCAAGACTCTGGAGCACTTTTTTAATATCTCACATGCAGCCGGTGATCAGGAAGGCTTCTCTTTTCCCCCCAACTTTCATATAATGGAGCTCGATTGTGCCTGAGCCAAAAAGGTCCATAAAAGTCCACAAAAACTTGTCAGTATTCCTCCATACTGCTCGTCCAATGTAATCCACATGTCCTGAGTGGGTAGCGTCCATAATTTACTCAAAACGACGTCATTTAGTATATATTTTTAGAGCCTAAACAGTGGAGCATCTTACTTCTGCAAAGCGCGCACATGTGCGTTCACGAAACTACGGAAGCCTCGGCGTTCAGGGCCTACTCTGCTGATAATGCAAGCGTAGAAGAAGAAATAGGTATGTTTACATTGTGCTAAGAGCGACAGAGCTGCAGACAAACCGGGACGAACACAAGAGGGTCCAAGAGGGGTTGATGTTGATTTAAAACAAAGAAAGAAAGAGAAAGAGAACGCGTGATCTCGTCTGCCGCGGCTTCCATAGTTTCATGAACGCGCATCGGTGTGCTCGCAGGAGATGCGATGTAGAACAGTTTAGGCTCTAAAAATAAACTAAATGGCGTAGTTTTGAGTAAATTATAGACGCTGTTCACTCAGGACACATGGATTGCATTACATGAGCAGTATGGAGGAATATTGCCAAGTTTTTGTGGACTTCTATAGACTTTTTTTTTGTTTTGAGCGCAGGTGAACTCCATTATATGAAAGTCGGTGGATAACAAAAACCTCCCCGATCTCCGGCTGCATTTGAGATATTTAAAATGTGCTCCAGAGTCTTGCTCAGTATGAGGGTGAGTAGAAAATGGAGGACCATCATTCTGTGGGTGTACTATTCCTTTAATCAGCGTGAGTTAAATACTAGTTGTTAGTAAACGGAAATAACGTAGTGGGGGGTCTTCTCGTGTCACGAGTGCGTGTTTGTCTGTGTACATCATTCATACAAGCAGACAGCAGAGCAACGTGAAGAAGAAATCCACCACTGAAATGAAGATAAACGTAACTAATTTGATAGAAACGGTTTCTCGCCCCTGAGATCTTCTCGCCAAACGGAAAATTTAGTCGCATTTGGCGCCCGGTGAGTGTTAATTTGCAACCCTGCCTGCTCGTATCTGATATATATCAGACAAATGTCCAAAATGAAATCCTCTGGTCGAGTTAGGGTTATATTTAAGGATGCATAATATACAGTAATCGGAACCCTATCGGAGGATTATGGTAGGGGTTACTGGAATGATGATGGAGGTATCGGCCTATATCTCGTGATATTTCATCGTTATGTTACGAAATCTCATGAGAATTCATGAAATATCGTGAGATTTTCGAACAGAACGATGAAATCTCGCGAGATTTGTAAGTAAAACAGATCGATATCATGTTTTTAAATATTGATTTGATATTGGCATATGAAAATATCGCAATATTTCAGTGTATCAATATTTTTTTCCACCCTTATTTTTCAACGTGTCGGAAACGGATAACAAAACTGCTATTTGCAATGACTGCTTATTCTTTTCAGCTTTAATATCAGCAACAATATTGGTTATCAGCCACATGAGTTTTAAAATATCGGCATGTCGGATATCGGCCAAAATTCCAATATCGTGCATCCCTACAGTAGCTATTTTGGGATCTTTGCTCATGGAGCAGAATATAGTTGTATCTCTTAAAATATGAGAAATACAACCTCACAGTATTCTCCAGAGATCAGTATCGGTTGATCCTGGAAATTAAGAGTTGGACAATATCGGTATATCGGATATCAGTAAAAGAGTCAATATTGAACATCCCTATGAATGACTCATTGAATCTGATCTAAGTATACAAACTCATACTGGCATTAAAACTGAAAAGGCGGACTGGGAGGGAATGTTTACGTTGTTTTTGTTGATAAAAGACAAAAAATGCTCAGTACTCCAAGGGGTCAAACTCACCTTCCCTGATACGATCTTTTCATAGATCTGAATAGGTTGATCAGCAAAGAAAGGTGGATACCCTGCTGCCATCTCATAGACCAGTACACCCAGTGCCCACCAGTCCACCGCCTTATTATACCCCTGAATGAATGGAGAGAGAGAAAATGGCACCATTACACATTACTAATGCTAACATTTTAACTAATGCTTATGTACTTGACCTTTACAATGTTGCTTCAAATAGGCAAAAATTTGATCATTTTCTGGTGAATCATCCAAAAAATAATCTCAAATTTTATTTTTGAGAAGAGTTTATCTAATAAAGGCTTTTTTTTTTCACTTGTGATGACTTCACACAGGTGGAAGCGCCAATGCCGGCTCACCTTGCTGAGGATAATCTCTGGAGCCAGATATTCTGGGGTGCCACACAGTGTCCAAGTCCGGCCCTTTACACGTTTGGCAAAGCCAAAATCTGTAACCTGAGACAAGCAGAGAGAGACAAATGAACAGAGGAACGTATCCAGATGCTCGCTGCGCTCAGCAGAAAGGAGAGGAAGATGCGGAGCAGGATAAGAAAAGGCATCTGTTCCAGCGAGGTGATCACAGGCGTTGTTTCACAGCTGACCACAAGAGGGCGACACAATCTGTGACTGCAGGACGACATCAGCGAGCCGGCATTCACATTCAGCCACTACACCCCCACATCTGTGCTACAGTCAGTCTGCAGCTGCTTACAAAAAACAAGTATACTGCAGACCTAAGATTATTATTATTATTGATAATAATGGCAATGATAATGAGCATTGGGAAGTGAACATTTATATTTTTAAGTTATTTTTCATTTTCATTCACTTTTTATGTTTATTGATGAATGAATCAGTAATTAATTTTTATTATGAATGAATGCATGATTATTATTTCTATCATCATCATCATCATTGCCATTACCTCTGCTTTATCATCACCATACCTTGATTAGCACTATTTAATTTAATGGAATTGTTTATCTCTTTGTGCTTTACTTTTATTTTCCTTTTCATGCACCATAACTGCAGCATTTGTGTACATTATCATATTTATTTTTTCCTTTATTATGCTTAGCCTACATGCTCGCCCTTTTGTTTTGCTTTCCTCTCTCTCCTCTTTGTGTTACCAGGTGCCACATCCACTCACCCTATGTTTTATTGATTTGTTAATGCATACCTTATCACAATAAAAAAAAAGTAAAAAATAAAAAAGACCTATGAATATTGAGTTCATGCAACTTAAGACCATCCTTGGGTGAGCAGGAGCGAATGCGCCTTTAGACCATTTCTACAATATCACTGAATTCAGCCCTCGTTTCTATGCTGATTATTTAAAAAGCTTCACGACTGCATCCCGAGCCAAAATCTGTCCAATTAAAGAAAAAATAATGATTCCAATAACAAGAAACTAAAGAAACTAATAATATATAAAAATGTACAAAATCATAATTTTGTGAAATAAATTATTGCTTTTGAATTGTGGTAGGAAATAATAATTTAAAAAAACAAACAAACAAACAAAGCTGGCCCAGACACATTAGAGCACCTTTCCTGTGAAATATGGACCAAAACACCCGTCAACAGGTGGAGACGTCTTTTAAACATTACAGAAAACACCTGATTGCAGCGATTGCCTCAGAATACTGCTTTATGAAATATTAGCTCCAGAGCCCCATCATGCTTGTTGGCTTGTTTTAATTTTTGTCTGTTTGTTTTTAATATTTGAACCACAATTCAAATTCAGCGTCATGATTTTCATAGAATTTTTAATTTATTATCACTTATGTCAATTTCAACTTATTTCACTGACAACTGATTTTTTTCCCCCTTTTTAATTGGAGGGTCTCCATAATCTTGAGCACGACTGTACACACACACACACACACACATATGTATATATATACAGTATATACATATATATATATATATATATATATATACACACACATGTATATATATGTGTATATGTTTTCACTTATATTTATATAAGTAAAAAGAAGCACACACGATTTATATATGGTCATTTAATCAATAGATTTCTGGATAAATTTAAGAAAAATAATTTAAATAATTGACATGAGCAAGATTCCATCAATCATTGGTTCAGAATTTGGGTTTTTCTTCATTTTTCAGTAATTGCTCAGCCCTAACACATACTATGCTGAGTGAACACTATCAGATTTCTTGTATTCTGCTAAACAAAACTCATCCCAGACTGAAATATTGCACTTGGCAGACTCATAATGATCATTATGGTTGCTTTAATCAAACAGATAACTGGATGACAGCCTGATGGTAGAATTAAACTCTTGTCCATGCTAGTTGTAAGAAGAGCTGAAACCTTTTTCTCAGAGCTTTCATCCGATTGATGCAGCAAGTGTACAAGCTTCCACTTGAAGAGACGCGTTTATGAACAGGTGGCCTACTTAAAACCCATCTGTAGCTGCGGTTAAGAGACAGCGATGCTTTCCAAACAACCATTTATAACTTGGAGCTAGCAGGAAGAAATCTCCTGCTACAGTGATATTGCAGACAGATTCATAAAATGAAAAGAAATACCAACCAGCTGTGATAACATCCACAAACACAGGCCTGAGGCAGTTTCTGCAAAGGTAGTGTGGTGGGTAAGAATTACCAACATCTGCTGGTAAAGATGGGTTTAGGGCTCGGCGATGAACTAAGAATTCACACACACCCAAATTTACAGCGATAGCCGACGTCATTTTGCCCATGTTGGTATATTTAGTGTTTTAATAAAATGCAAAGAAAAGTGTTTTTTGGTTGTTTAGAGGTCGGCTGTGCTCATGTCTCTTTGAGACTCTAAGCTTCATGTACTGTCTGTAGTCATGTGACTTCACCCCACCCAGTCTGGAACCAGTTATCGTCCATTTATCGTTACCGAGGTGAACTGCTAAATTTATGTAATGATAATGATTTTAGCCAGTGATTCTTAACCATGGGGCGGCGGCCCAACTCGGGCCACCTAGAGGGCCGCGAAAAACCTTTCCTTTTCCACATGTGGGCCGTGAGGACCGTATATTACACTGTTATTTATGACTGGATGAGTTGTAAAGTAGCCCCACTCCACCTGGTGGCGCTAATTTGTCAGAGTTAAACAAACAAGCAGAAGAAGACACTCAGCTAGCCGCTAGCCTGTAGCTAACGTTGTATAGAAGTAAAACAAAATAATGAAGACAAAAATGGTCCCAAATCATCAAAAAGGCAAACACCCACCCCAATTTATCAAATACGGATGAATAAATGGAGATAACAAAGCAGAGCTGAGAAGTCTGGATGGAGCACCAGCTAACACTAATGCTAATGCTAACGCAAGCACTGAAGTCTGCATCTGCAGCTTCATCTAGAAACAAACATTTAACACTCGTTGGAAAGAAAGATCCTCAGCTGTTGATGCAGAAAATGTCTTATGTTTGGAATTTCTTTAAAGGGACATTGTGTAACAATCGCAGCAGCTCCCTTGTTCTTTTCATGCTGCATTCGCGTGAAACCGGGCAGACGGACAACAGCCGCTGCATGTAAAGGCATAAACAGCCTCTATGTGAAGACGTGGTCTGTCAGTTCCAGTGACTTCAGTCCACATCTGATATGTTGTCATGGCGATGTCGCATTGTTTTCTCTGACCCATGTTTTACCATCTTTTTCTCGGCTTCTGTGATTAAAATGACATCTGTTTGTTACTGACGGCCGTCTGCCCGACTGTACGTGAACCCAGCATCAGTAACACTCGGTTCCTCCTCACTGCACCGCGGTGACTTTTCAAAGGCATCACCTCGAACTGAGCCGACAACTCCGGTGTGTCCGGTGAGTTTCTGTGGTTTCCTGCCGTCACGCTTCTACTGAACGTAAAAACATGGCGACACGACATGGTAGCCCCCACCGAGCCGATCCGTTAATGTATATATGAATGATACAAACGGCAAATTCAAAGCTAACAGGAGCACTTCAGTTTGTTGATGGGAGTGATTACTGATTAATGGAAAAACACTTTTGAACCAAATAATCAGTTTTGTGAATAAATAATGGGAGAACTTACACAATATCCCTTTAAAAAATTCAAAGGAGTTTAAATAAATACATTTTTCAATGAAATTTTGTGCTTTAATGGCCTGTCTAAACAAATAAAATCCAGGTTTTTACAGATTATTTAAACTGAGTCTTTTTATTTTCAATGTGATCTCTTACTGCACCATTTTTATTTATTTTTTTTTATATATACTGTTAAGATCCCTGAGGGGAAATTAAGGCTCTGCATTTCACCCACCTCTGTACTGTGAGTATCAGAGAGCAGTGGGCTGCTACTTAAAGCACCTGGGGAGCAGTTGGTGGGGGTTAAGGACCTTGCTCAGGGGTCCACAGTGGTTTTGCCTGAGTGGCGTGACTTTTTTAAATTAGTTTTTTTCTGTTGTCCCTCTTTTTGTAGTAAAATTTTGTAGAATTTGTGTTTATAGTCTAATTCTGATTTGTTCTTGTTGGAGTCTGATTTTATTCCATGAATTATGCGTGTGATATAAATGTGTTTGTGATGATCTCATAAGATATTTTTATTTCATGTTATTCATGTTTATCACGCCACATTTTACTAGGTTCAGTCTGTTAAAGGCAGGTGGATTTGCTTAAGTTATTAAATAAATAAGCCAAAAATGAGATCATTACAGTCATACAGTGTTAAATAAGAATGGGCCCTGGACCAGTTTGGACTGAAAACTTGGCTCCTTTTCTTGTTCTTTGAACAGCTGAGCATTATTTCATCTGGTCGGTTTAAACAGAACCACGAGTGACGTCATATTTGGTTTTGACTGTGACTAAACATTTGCTCTCACTTTGTAATAAAAATACTGAGGTACGTATCGAATATCGATATGCAGCCTAAATATATCACAATTTGACTTTGGTCCATATCGCCCTGCCCTAAATAAATGAAAGTATTAGTGAAGTACTTGTGAGGTATCAGGCAGCTTTCTCAGACTCCTGTTGTGGTACGACTCTGGGTCTGTGGTCCTGTCAGCAGGTACTTGCCTGTATGTAGCCCTGTTGGTCTATGAGCAGGTTTTCAGGTTTCAGGTCTCTGTAGATCAGGTCCAAAGCGTGCAGATACTCGAACGTCAAAACGATCTGAGCAGCGTAGAACCGAGCATGTGGTTCGCTGTAAACACACACAGACAGAAGGGAACAAAGAGGAGTAAAAGGAAGAGATTTACCCCCCCTCCAAAAGAAAATCTTTTATTTGCTTCTTTAGCTCATTGGCTGCCAGACCTTTTCCGAGCAGAGCTTCATATTGCCAGGATTTTTAAGCATTTTCACTGATTTTGGGAGATCCACAGAATATTGTGTACTATGCCAATACAAACACTGAATGTACCAAAGGAAAGCTTAGACTCTCTTCTTTTATCAGAAAAAAACATTTGTTTCTAGCTTTTTCCATTCTTTAGTAATCTGCAGTAGAACATGGCTTTGTTGCAGCAAAAATGCCTGTTTCTGACCAAAAAGATGAGAAAACTAGCTGTAAATGCTGCAATGAGCTTCAAGTGGAAAAGTGTCTTTGATGCCAATATTTTTTTACTTTAGTAAAACCTTCATTATCTGAACAGCTGTTTACTTCTATGAAACAACAAATACAACGCTGAGAAAAGAGTTTTGGAGGCAAAATAATTATTTACTAGCTAAATAAGCCACAACAAGTTTGTTTCACAACATAATGTTTGACAGAAACGTCTCTTTCTATCCGTAACTCCCTCCTTCTACTCAGCCAGTTCAGCTCAGCCCCCTCGCAGCATTTCAGTCTATGGATCGTGTCTTTGATCGATCGTGTCACGGTCTGTCACCGATGACTTTCTCCACAAACTTTCCACTCACGTCCGCCACCTAAACTGCTTCGATTACGAGCAGTCGCTATCCCCCCCCCCCACGCGACAGAATCGAGCACACTTCCTGTGTTAATTCACATCACCATAGCAGCACAACACCACTTCCTGGTAGGTTTTTTAAGCTTGTCTGACACCTCCATCTGCTGGATGAGGTGAAAACGCCAGAAATAAAGACGATCAACACTTGGGGCCGTTTCTCAATTCCGAGTGTGCGTACTGCATACTTGTGTACTTGTGAGTACAGACTTGTAGGTACGTACTGGAAGTCTGTACTTGTGGAGTTCACAAGCACAGACTCCGCCTACTTGACGGATTGGGACAACGCAAACTGACATCACCACCAACGGTGTGCTGCAGTGAGCAGGACTGCATGTCAGCATGAAAATAAGATTGTATTATTCTACAGCTTTTTGTTATTTATTGTTGTGGAGATGTAGTAATGGTACTGAAACAAATAAAAACAATTAAAATAATTGCTCCAAAAACAATCATACTAAGTGGATGTTTTTTGTTTTTTTCCCCAACGTGTAAATTGTATTTATTTCCAATGCATAAGCACGTTAATGCAAACAGGTAATCAGGTCATAATGATATGATCACAAACAGCTGTGAGAGGAAAGCGGGAGGAAGAGCTGCAGATAAAAGACCAAGAACAGTAAAGAATAGAAATGATCGCTCAGGTTTGGTTGTTGGAGGAGGAGGCTGCCAAACGCTGCGCAGGTGCATGCTGGGATTTATATCTGGCCAAGTACGCACGAGCCTCCTCTGATGCATGCTGGGTTAAATGGGCGGAGGAAGTTTTCATCTGGGGATTTGCAGCGTACTTGCAGAGAAGCGAACTTTTTAATGGAACATGACTTGGACCGCGGATGATGACGTTTCACAAGTCCACGAGCACGCAAGTACGCACAAGTACGCACAAGAACGCACAAGTACGCACGAGTACGCAGACTGAGAAACGGCCTTGGTTCTCTCTGACAAGCTGCCAGAGATTAAAACAGCTCCCCCGATTAAAACCCACATTACATTAACATGTAAACACGTGATTGGCAGTTAACGTTCGGAGTTGAATTGACGTGTTTACACATGAATGGCAGCCAGTGAGTTAAGCATCATTGCATTGGCACACTCACCTAAATCTGCCAATTCTTCGTAGATGAGAGAACATCTCACCCCCTGGTACGTACTCCATCACCATGTAGAGGTTGGTGTTGTCCTGGGGAACGGGAAGAAAGGTGTTAGTAACCCTCGGTAACACATACATGAATACAGATGAGATGGGAGACTGGATCATGTGGGTTTAAATCAAAGAGGAAAAGCAATTATTCACTCTCATTGTGTTTTATTTAAGGAGTGTACCGAAGAAGAGTTTAGGATGCAGAGACATCCAGAGGCACAACGTGCAGCCAACTCCCACGAGTTTCCAAACTACCATGTTCACAAAAACCTGAAAAGATCATTTCATGGCAACGTTAAGAATGCTGTCCTGTATCGACATCATCCCAAATGTAACACACTCAGACTTTAACTGGGACCGAGCTAAGTTGATTTGTGATCACTGATGACTCTTGCATCTGTGCACAGGACAACAAACACCCAGAGTTTATTTAAGGCATTAAAAATATCCAATCCCTGGACATCTAAACGGCTTAACCTGGGTAAGGCTGTAACTGGAGCACAGCCATCAGCTGGGTGAGTCTGCAGGTACGAGCTCCCCCTGACAACGGCTCAAATGCCAAACAAAGCTGATTCCTCGCTATAATCCCTGACAGGGTTGACAATGTTCATAGAAACGATGAGGATGAAATCAGAATATCAGCATGTTAGCAGGAATTAAACTCTGCTTACATGTCGGAGGAAAGGCGGGACCATCATGATAGGACAGCATCGTTCACAAATCAAACTTCACTGCTCTTTTTTATGATAAATCTGTGTCAGACTGCAAGTATTGAGGATGAGACGTTTAAGGGAAAGAAAAAAAAACATGACAAGCTGTGTGTTTAGCCTCCATGTGCCTCTGGAGCACCTTGGCACTGATTCTATGCTGGTAATCGCAGTTTTACACCAAAAGGAGGACGTTTAAACAGTTTCTTATTTCTCCTAACAAGGGTTCACCAGGTCAATTTAAACTTTATTCTACCCTCAATCCATAAAGGCCCGATCAGTAACTTCCAAAACCCAGAGGAGTCCTTAACAAACAGCAGTTACGCTGCACCCTACGAGTCGGAAAACATTTTTAATAATCAGGACTTTCTGATAGAAATTAGGCTACTTTTGTTTTGTGGATGTCCTGCTGCCTACGATGGAACATTGTGGCCACGTTAAGATTTTGTTTTTTTTTCTATTGATTATTTTGTGATGTGACGGTCTGTAGGAACACATTCTGGGTGGGTTTAAACTACATCTGATGTCAGACCACAGACGTCTCAGTGACCTGAGAGCAGTCACATGACACGACCAACATTATTTATAAATCCTTCATTTGTGAATTATCTCTAATTTGTTGTTCATAGAAGTGAACTGCATTTTGGGAAACCTGCTCCCTCACCATCACTAATTTCACAGAAGTGAACCTAAAATAGCTGTTTCATTGAACTTAAAAGTACACTCAAGTTTTTACCTCCCATAATTCAAGATGTTTAGGGGAACTGGTTTCTTCAATTTTCTTAAAGGATAACTTTTTTTTTTCAACCAGGACCTTATTTCCAGGAGTTTATACGTGCATTTACTCACCGGTAACATTTCTGCATCGTGTGTGGAGTCTCCCTTCAGTGTACATCCAGTAAAATGGAGGAAACGGGGCAGTCACTATATAAGACATTATCTGCAGTAAAACTCTTTGATTTCATCAATTCTTTAAGCAGAATGAACGGACGAATGAGTACTATTGTCCCGTGAGTTCAGAGTTTCGTAAAATGTGTTGTTGTTGTCTGGGTAGCAGCTGCTCGTCTCAGCTGCACTACGGAAGCGCGCATCGTGAACACGCGGCCCCAAAAAGTGTGTAGAACCCTGATAACTAACGGAAAGATAAATCTAGACTCACGGAACAATAGTACTCGTTCGTTCATTCTACTAAAGTATTGGCAAAAATCAAGGAGTTGTGCTGCAGATAATGTCTTCTGTAGTCGCTGCCTCGTCTCCGCCGTGATACTGGACGTTCACCGAAGGGCGACTCAGCGTAATATCTTCCGAAGGACTCAAAGTGATGCAGAAATTTTACTGGTGAGTAAATACACATATAAATTCCTAGAAATAAGGTCCAGGTTGAAAGAAAATAAAGTTATCCTTTAAGTGATCTCAACTTCTCCAAGCTTAAAGGCATATGCCACCCCTGGGTAAAACTAAGCCTCCCCCCCGCAGTCCCCTAAGGTTGGACAAGTGGGCTGATGCATTTTCTGCCCGACACAGTCATTCCCTGAATCTGGCAGCACTGACTTTAGCTTAGCTTAGCATAGTTGCTGTAATCTGGCGTTTCCAACTAGCACCACTTGGTGAAAGTGAACTAATTAACTCGAGATTTTTTCCTATTAAGTTTCATTATCTGCATATTCTGATAAAGTACAAACGAGAAGCTGGTTTCACATCAAAGGACTGACTAGGCGGCATTCAATAGGGGAACTAC
Source organism: Atherinomorus stipes (assembly GCA_023101725.1). Classification (NCBI taxonomy): domain Eukaryota; kingdom Metazoa; phylum Chordata; class Actinopteri; order Atheriniformes; family Atherinidae; genus Atherinomorus; species Atherinomorus stipes. The sequence continues at coordinate 119,210 of JALJCO010001239.1, forward strand.
TGTATATGCTGCTGAAGTACAGGCCAATCACGGGCGACGCACCGCGGATGGTAGCAAAGGCAGCACGCATGCACAGCATCCGGTGCACATGTGTGCTGCCTTCGCTACTGTCCGCATCATTTGACGTCGCAGCCGCAGGGCTGCGCGGGAAATTCGGCCACTGAGTCGCAGCGCATTATGCAGCACACAGTCTGTTCAAGGCACCGGAGAGAAACGTGGGTGGAAACGTTCGTTTTGGTTTTTAACGCTTCATCACTTATTAGTATTAAAAAATGGACATGCATGTTTATTCTTCCACAATTCCTGCCTCCAGTCCCTTTAAATGACAGCATGAAAGCACTACACACTCAAAAATAGTGTTTGAAGTGCTCGAGTGCGCGGTTTGAGACACGGCCACTGTCTTACATCGTGACTGCCCCGTCTCCGCCATTTTACTGGATGTTCACCGAAGGGCGACTCAACATATTCATGGCATTCATGCAAGTTTTTCAAATTTACTTTCGCACATCGAGTTTTGTGTACCTTTATCTGCATACTTGTCTAATCAAGTACTATCTGCTTGTTTTTCTGTGTGTGTGTATAACACCTGTTCGTACATGTTCCCAATAGATGGGCTTGTTTACATATTTCCCATCATGCTTTGCAGCATCTTTTGTTCTGTTCTGCACCATGCGTACATGTCCATGTAATCCCAGGACTCCCTCCCTGGTGAGGCTGTCCAGGTTTCACTCCGAGTACATTCCAGCATATCTTGAATGAGGCATAGCATCGAGTGCAATGTTCTGCCCTTGTCTCATGAACTAATGTAACTGTAGTGGATTTATCAGCGACAATATACTTACAATTGTACTGATAAGTAATCGGCAGACCACACGCAACAGGCTCGAGCCCCATCCTGGGCACCCTTTGGTTTAGTGTATAACATCTTTCAAACCATGCGCACTTGTTTTGGCAGGATATTGAGTTCTTGTGACTAAAAGTATTTAAGTTTTTTTTTTTTTTTTTTTTTTTTCAAATTTAAATTTAACTATACTAAGGTACTGTATATTAAGTGGTCACAACTTTTTAAAGTACAGCTCATTCAAGTATAATTATTTCACAATAATTTCCAAAATTTAGTCTGATTTCTTCCCAAGGCAATCGGTGTCCTAAATACTTCCAAGTAAACTTAATTTGTTAGAACTTACAATGCCAAAGACAGCTGTGTTTTAACCAAGTTTTCCTTTGGGTTTCAGGGAAATACAAAGTTTTAATCTAAACTATTTGTTGATTGCATCATTATAGGACTCTACAGACTTATCCGGGCAAACGCAGCAGTTAGACCGTCAGCCATTGCTTAGGGTGCATTTCTGTACACGTGTAATTAGAACAGGTGAGAATCTGCTTTGTTCTTAACAATACTGAAGAAAAACGGAAGGACTTGCAAATTCCTTGGTTGTTGGAAACGAGGTGAAAACTTTTATTGTGGTAATAAGTGAATAAGAAGATCACGGACATTTATTTCATGAAGATTGTCTGTGATAAAGTGGACTGTTCTGCCGTCTGTCCACTGATGTTCGTATCGGGAAGGAATATCGGACACACAGAGCAGCGAGAAAGAATGATGGTATCTACTGTATGCTGCCAAAAATGATGCACGCATAACGTTATCATGCTAGCTAATGCTAACAGAGACAGCTGTGGTGTTGCTGCGAGTTAATGACTAATCTGGGAGATATTGTGAAATATCAGGTTATTTGCTCTGATCAGGGCAACGTTGGGACCAGAAAATAAAACCAGATCAGTCAGAAACACAAACGGATCAGGAAGACGGTGTCCTGAAGCCTTTAGTTTCATCTGCAGGACATGTGAAGGCTACGTGGTCTGTACAGTCCTGAAACAATACCAAAAGCCAAATATGTGATAAAATAGAAAAGTAACCACCTTTGAAATAGTTTTAAAATTTTTGTTTTTTCAAACCAACTTTGATAAGTAATAACGAGATCTGTGTTTTATATTCCAGTGTGGCTTGTCATTAAAATCAGTTTCTGAAGATGAATAATAGTTTACATAATGCACTGATGTAAAAATAATATTTCAGAGTAACTTCGAGATCTCTGGATAACATACCTATAGGTTATCATGACCTTAGACGACTGTCCAACATTGTAAATCCAGACATTCACGCTGCTTTCCATGTTGGCAGATACGAGGTAATTAGGACTAGAACCCTAAGCAGTGGTGGCGCCGCAAGACGGCGCAACACACAAAACGCTTGTCAGATTAGTCTATAATGAATGAATGAATGAATAATTGATCCACAATTACATCACCAGGAAGCAATGGGCCTCGTTTACCAACCATTCCTATGGACAAATTTGTTCTAAAATCCTTAACGATCATTTTAGAATTAAAAGCACGACATTGCAGATTGAGAGCTAACGCTACAATTTCCCTCAGGGGAAAATCAAAGGACTTTTTAAAACATTTCATTCATTTAAAAGCATCATGATACCATCTGTGCCACAGACTGCACACATACCAGACCCACTCCCTCAACCGCAAGAATGTCACTCTGTAAATGTCCCATTTCATTCTTGTGGGTTACTTCTGGAGATCAGGGAGTTGTGGTCGTATATAATCATCCGAACGGCCCAAAGTTGCCCGGATGAACGGCTAGGTGAATGCTAGTCCTCCATCTCCAGAAGAAAAGGAGCAACTTAGAGCTGCAGACTAGAAGTACTGGACCAAGCTGGTCCTGGAATGAGAACTAAAAGACCTGCTGGATTTAAGAGGCAGAGTAATGGTTGTTGCTCAACATGCAAACACACGTAAAGTTTTCAGTACCTTGAATGAGTACTCTAACCGCACAAGGAAAGGAAAGCTGACAGCCTGAAGAATCCTCTTCTCGTTCAGAGTGTGCTCTATCTGCTTGAGCTTTACCACCTGGACAGAAAACAGACATGTGAAAGACAGACCTTATTCCTGGACTTCATGTAGAGTTGTAAAACTGAAATTAAGCATTAAAACCTTTATAAAAGTAGCACAACATAAACAACCGACTGCCTCTGCTTCCATACAGACAAAGAAAACTAAACAGCTGTGGTGAGGTGTTACGCAGATCTACTTGTCTGTCCTCAAAAATAATAATCAATGCCATTTTTCCTTAAAAAGACAGCTGAGTACGAAAAAAATACAGTATTTATCAAATATATTTGAGTTTTTAAAAAAATGACCAAATCCACATGATTCTAAGTTAATGCAAATGTATATGAAAATTTGGGTATGTTCTTAATATATATACCTAAAACATGTTCAGAGACTTGTAAGCAGTATAAGCTGTATTTTAGAAACTGTATTTGTACGGCATCTCTTTATGTTACTGCAGCTGTTACCACAGGCATTCAAGAATGTCGCCATAGTTCTTCTTTTTTATCCATCTCAGTGCTTTTCTTTTGAAGATTTCTTTGGGAATAATGGTCTTTATTTAACAATGGGAGACGACTTTGACTTACCCAAAACTTACCACATACAGTGGGTACGGAAAGTATTCAGACCCCTTTAGACTTTTCAGCCATTTGCTAAAATCAAAGAAGTTCATGTTATTTGTAATCAATGAACACTCAGCACCCCATCTTGACAGAAAACAACAGAAATGTAGAAATTTTTGCAAATTTATTAAAAAAGAAAAACTGAAATATCACATGGTCATAAGTATCCAGAGCCTTTGCAGTGACTCATATTTAACTCATATTCTGTCCATTTCTTCTGATCCTCATTGAGATGGTTCTACTCCTTCATTGGAGTCCAGCTGTGTTTAATTAAACTGATTGGACTTGATTAGGAAAGACACACACCTGTCTATATAAGAGCTTCCAGCTCACAGTGCATGTCAGAGCAAATGAGGATCATGAGGTGGAAGGAACTGTCCAAGGAGCTCAGAGACAGAATTGTGGCGAGACACAGATCTGGACAAGGTTACAAAAGAGTTTCTGCAGCACTAAAGGTTCCTAAGAGCACGGTGGCCTCCATAGTCCTTACATGGAAGAAGTTTGGGACGACCAGAGACGTCCAGCCAAACTGAGCAATCGTGGGAGAAGAGCCTTGGTGAGAGAGTAAAGAAGAAGCCAAAGATCACTGTGGCTGAGCTCCAGAGATGCAGCAGGGAGATGGAGAAAGTTCCACAAAGTCAGCTATCACTGCAGCCTCCACCAGTCGGGGCTTTATGGCAGAGTGGCCCGATGGAAGCCTCTCCTCAGTGCAGACATATGAAAGCCCGCATAGAGTTTTACCAAAAACACATGAAGGACTCCCAGACTGAGAGAAATAAGATTCTCTGATCTGATGAGACCAAGATTGAACTTTTTGGAGTTAATTCTAAGCGGTATGTGTGGAGAAAACCAGGCACTGCTCATCACCTGCCCAATACCATCCCAACAGTGAAGCATGGTGGTGGCAGCATCATGGTATGGGGGTGTTTTTCAGCTGCAGGGACAGGACGACTGGTTGCAGTTGAAGGAAAGATGAATGCGGCCAAGTACAGAGATCCTGGAAGAAAATCTCTTCCAGAGTTCAGGAGCTCAGACTGGGCCGAAGGTTCACCTTCCAACAAGACAATGACCCTCAGCACACAGCTGAAATAACAAAGGAGTGGATCAGAACAACTCTGGACCATTCTGGACCGGCCCAGCCAGAACCCTGACTTAAACCCAACTGAGCATCTCTGAGAGACCTGAAAATGTCTGAACACCACCGTTCACCATCCAACCTGACAGAACTGGAGAGGATCTGCAAGAAGAACCAGAAGATCCCAAATCCAGATGTGGAACACTTGTTGCATCATTCCCAAGAAGACTCATGGCTGTACGAGCTCAGAAGTACTTCTACTCAGTACTGAGCAAAGTACTGAATACTTATGACCATGTCATATTTAAATTTTTCTTTTTTAATAAATTTGTAAAAAAATTTCTAGATTTCTGTTTTTTTCTGTCTAGATGGGATGATGAGTGACATTAATGAGAAATAACATTAACTTTTTTGATTTTGGTAAATGGCTGCAATAAAACAAAGAGTGAAAAGTTTAAAGGGGTCTGAATACTTTCCGTACCCACTGTAAATATTTGCATTTACATAGTTTGCATTAAAATGTCCCTATAAAGGGTTTTTGTCCCCCTGTAGCTATCCAGCAGCTACTGGACCGGGTTGTCCACCCAGGTTCTGATCCTTGAAGATCTTAGAGATCACTTCTACTGTCAAACCTTTTACAACACTCCGTGTCTATTTTCCAAAAAACTGGGGAGCTTTCTATGACTGGTGTCACATAAAATACATTTCCATGTCTCCTCTGACCATCCGATGAGGGACCTCAACCATGAGTGGCTGCAGAGTCAAGCACCCGCCGTCCCCCGTGTGTGACCCCGATGACTCCTGGCCCAGACTAACCTTCTGCTTATTGAGGATCTTCATGGCATAATGCTGTCCCGTTTCTCTGTGCTTCACCAGCATAACACGGCCAAATGAACCCGTGCCCAGGGTTTTCAACCTCTCAAACTGCTCCAGGCAAGCAGTGTTCTGAACACACGACACAAAAGTGGTTAGCAGATTATTGTGGGAATAGGATGGTGGGGGTTGTGCTGACACAAGTGAAAATCTATTTTCAAGTAGAACTAGACTCATATTCAGTTCTCCTTGTACATTTACTAACGCTTCATTAAGCATACTGTAAAAAAGAAATAAAACATACTATGTTAAGTGGTACATGTGATCCTTGACAACCACTTACAGCATATAACACTTGTGTCTGAACAGGAGATAAATTGCATGCACTTTAGCTCATATGGAATAAATTTATATAAATATATATATATATAAAATACTGTGATGTGAAAAGTGTATCAAACCTGCACTGACTGAGATCTACATAATATCTATATTTCTAAAAAATGCAGCTGAATGCAGAATCAAATGTGTCCTGTCACTGATCAATACATGACTTTTACCAGTAAATGAAGTCAAAAAGTTTCTAATGTAAACTTTGCGAGGATGAGTTTCATTAGATTCTAATTTTTCGTTTGAATGCAAAATGTTAACGTGTCGCTGCTACATCACAGCAAACATGTTTGGCTCAAACTGATGCACACATTTCTACCAGTCAAAAAGTTCTTATGTAATAATCTAAAGGGTTTTTTTTTCCAATTCTTGTGTTGTACTGTATTATAATATTATATCATCTTGTTTTTAACTGTTCTTTTATATTTCAACTGTTCTTCTATCTTTTGATATGTACAGCAGCTTTGAGTTTTATGAAAAGCACTAAACAAATAAAATGTATTGTTATCATTATTATTATTATTATTAGGGATGCACAATAACCTTTTTTTTTTTTTTTAAACAATACGACAACCAACAAATTTCAGCTCCAAAAGGCAGATACAGATAACTGATAACACACATACATACCTATTCATGACTTCAATACTATAAACGAAAACAAAGACTAGAGATGCACCGAAATGAAAATTCTTGACTGAAACCGAAAACAAAAAATGAGCAAACCAAGGCCGAAAACCGAAACACTGAAAGAAATTATTATGTGAATTATTAGAAGCATAGCATTTTTGGCTACGATGTGATCTAACCTCACTAAAATCAAGACACTGCAATAAATCATTTACAAAAGTACCAAAATATTTATTTACCACTGACATAACAGCTATGCACAATACAAATTAAAATGTTCAAATAAAATATTTAGTTTGACCCCACTCATGTGTACATTACATAATGCCTTTTAAATTTTTCTCTGTAGTACTACTACAACAAATAATAATATCCAGACTTATGACTGACTGGCTGCTGTAAAATTAAACATGTTCTCACATAAAATCACTAAGTGCAGAAGTTGCGTGATGGATGCGCTGTTTGCTGCGTCATTACAAGTTTCCGCCGCATTGTTTCTGTAATTTATGTTTTTCGTGCGAAAACCAAAAATGCACTTTTGGGTCATTTTTGACCGAAACATTCAATGGCCGAATTTTGTATCCCTAAAAAATACTTTTTACTCTTTAAATGAAAAAATATTTGCTTTCCAGTTAAAAACTATCAGCAAACCTCTCAAACTTTTTAAAAAAATAATTAATATCTCAAATGCACATCAACTTAAATGAGGTGCATTGTTTACTGATACAAAAATAAAGGCTCCTTGAACTGATGTGGATGCATCAGGATTACAAACTGAAAAAATGCAGTTGAGAAGATGAGGAACCATAGAAAATGATGTACTGACAAGTTAGATTCAAACATTTATTGTGTGTCATCACAATCTGAAAACATTTGTTTGTAAACAACAACAATAAATGACAGGTCAGACTTTTCTATGTAAATAGGAGCATTTTTAAACAACAATAATTCCAGTGTTATAATCTGAAATGCCTTGTTGACAAAAATAATATAAGGACAAGTTGTCATGATATCGGACTTATCGGAAAGACGTAATAATTTCCTGTTATCTGCCCGATAATCACCGTGCGCCCTTAATATTATTATTATTTCGCAAAACCTAAACCATAATATAGAAGCAGTGTGTGAAAAGTTTAACCCACAATTCAATCGCTTAAAGAACCATTTTTATCAGTGATGACTAATTATTTTCTGTTCAACTTTTCAGTCCCTTCAGAACGCTGTGGAAGAGTTTTGACCCGTGTTTATTCCCATTGTTGAATAAGTTTATTGGGATTTGTGGGCATTGCTTTAAGCACGTGTCTTGCCACAGCATTTTGATCTGGTTGAGGTCTGAACTTTGACTGGAATATTGGGTTTTTTAATCATTCTGTTGTAAAATTGTCGCTGTGTTTGGGATCATTGTCACTTTAAATGATCCAGATTTAGCCAAGTTATAGAAAGTCAGAAAGATGGCCCCAAATTTGATCCATGAACACTTTGGCATGGTATCCAGCTCCTGCAGCTGCAAACCCATTCCACATCCTCTTCCCTCCATCTCTGCAATGATGACATGGTATGGAAAGAAATTATGCCCCATTTCCACCTGGTTTTGGTACGGATATGCTGATTTCACGTTGCGTCCCCACAGCATACTGTACCCTTAACCTGGAGGCGGAGTAATAACCGGATTGTGCTGCTACATGATCGCATGACATCATCAGTGCAACGCCTTTTAACCAAAGCACCGCATGTGACAGAAACAAAGGAGTCATCCCTGCTTTGTTTTTATGGCGGGTCATGCGGGAAGTGACAGATTGCAGTGTTAAGCTCCACCTCTTTGGTCCGTATCGGTTTAATCAGTACCCCTACGGAGGGGTGCCAAAAATGTAGGACGGGTCGGGTCGGGTCGGATATAAGGGTACCCGTCCCAGTTTTAATTTGTGGAGGCACAAAAAGATGTGCCCCGACCCGACCCAGACCTGCTGGTTGAAATGGGACATTAGACTTAACAACAGTTCAGCTTTATATCAGGGTTCCCACTCTTTTCTTGAAGTTATTTTCCAGGACTTTCCAGGGCATTTTCAGGACTTTTCCAGCTGCTACAGTACGAGTCAAGTTATCACAACACTGACTAATAAATTCCACCCCAAGGTTTTGGAGAAGTGTTCTACACCTGTACTTTATATTTTGTACAGCGATGAAGCAATGAAGCTGAGACAAAGCGGAGACTAAGCGGAGACGAAGCAGAGTCGAAGCAGAGTCGAAGCAGAGACGAAGCAGAAATGAAGCGGAGACAAAGCAGAGACTAAGCGGAGACGAAGCAGAGACGAAGCGGAAACGAAGCGGAGACGAAGCGGAAACGAAGCGGAGACGAAGCAGAGACGAAGCAGAGATGAAGCAGAAACGAAGCAGAGACGAAGCGGAGACGAAGCGGAGACGAAGCGGAGACGAAGCGGAGACGAAGCAGAGACGAAGCAGAGACGAAGCGGAGACAAAGCAGAGACGAAGCAGCGACGAAGCAGAAATGAAGCGGAGACGAAGCAGAGACGAAGCAGAAATGAAGCGGAGACAAAGCAGAGACTAAGCGGAGACGAAGCAGCGACGAAGCAGAAATGAAGCGGAGTCGAAGCAGAGACGAAGCAGAAATGAAGCGGAGACAAAGCAGAGACTAAGCGGAGACGAAGCAGAGACGAAGCGGAGACAAAGCAGAGACAATGCAGCGACGAAGCAGAAATGAAGCGGAGACGAAGCAGAGACGAAGCAGAAATGAAGCGGAGACAAAGCAGAGACTAAGCGGAGACGAAGCAGCGACGAAGCAGAAATGAAGCGGAGTCGAAGCAGAGACGAAGCAGAAATGAAGCGGAGACAAAGCAGAGACTAAGCGGAGACGAAGCAGAGACGAAGCAGAGATGAAGCAGAAACGAAGCAGAGACGAAGCGGAAACGAAGCGGAGACGAAGCGGAAACGAAGCGGAGACGAAGCGGAGACGAAGCAGAGACGAAGCGGCGACGAAGCGGCGACGAAGCGGAGACGAAGCAGAGACGAAGCAGAGACGAAGCGGCGACGAAGCGGCGACGAAGCGGAGACGAAGCGGAGACGAAGCAGAGACGAAGCAGAAATGAAGCGGAGATGAAGCTGATCTATTTTCTAGCATGAAACACGTTCATTTCCTCACCCAGACAGTTTTGGTGTAACTTGAATTCCTTCAGGAGATATTTAGATCCACTCCAGATCAGCGTATGTCCAATATGATGGAAGTGATGCGGGCAACTTCGTGCAGCCTCTAAATAAGGCATTATCTGCCACAAACGCCTTCATTTCACCAATGTTTTGTTACCAAACATTAGTCGGACCCCCTGTGAGTTTGAAGCGGCTTTGAGTTGCTTATTTGTGGTGATCCGTCCTTACAGACATTTAGTTGCTACGGTGTCGCACATGGATCACTGCGAGCATCCGGGAATTTTTGCCAAATTCGTCACATCTGGTTAGGTAGGGGGTGAAAACATTGCGTCGTTGCATAGGGGAGCTATTTAATGACCTGCTTTATTACTTGTCAATCTTCGTTTATTCTACTTTGGAAATACCGAGAAGTCCCGCTGTGTACGGCTGCCATAAACATAACTACCACACGGACAAGAGAAGATGTTTTTTTTACAGATCCTGAAACAACAGAAAAAGCCCCGAATGATGTGCTAAGTGGCTAGCAGCTATCAAGCCCATAAATGCTGACAGTTCACGCTAAGGATGGGTGATATTTTTGCATATTTTGTAACGTTTTTGCATCAAACCGTTTTTATTACAGTAATAGGTGAGATAGCTTATGTATTCCACATTTAATGTTTGGGGCATATTCATTACGTTCCTAGTAGGAACCTTTTGCAAGCACCTTTTTTTCCAGTCGGACCCATGACAGTGGACACACTACCCGGTTAAACGTAGCAGGTACTTCCGGCTTCAAAATGCGCAAAATAAGCCTGGAAAGTTGGTGCAACATTCACATACATATAAGGTGAGTTTTGCTAAAATGACATTTTTTATAAGCTTATTGTGTTTTCATACAGCTGATATATTGATGTTAGCTCCGTGTAACAAATAATTCTTAAGCAATTTGAACATTTTCGTTTGTAGCAAATTAGCGACGCTCATCCACAACGGCTACATCCGGTTCCACAGAAACAGTGCTGTATTTAGAAGAGTTTCAGTACACGTGTGAATTTTCTCTAGTTCTTTTCTATGGTCATTTTTAGAATATCATGCAGGAAAAAAATGCAATTTCTGTCCTTTATTCACACACAAACCTAAATAAACACACCTGTATTTTACGGTAACTGAACTTATGAGGTATGACTGTGATGGCCGCTGTCTTAGTGACAACAGTAAAGAATAAGTAGCTTACCTAAATCAGGTGATGAAAATGGTAATACTCCTTTTATGAATGTTTACTTCACGTTGTAAGAGAACATTTTTAAGCTCTGTTTTATATTTGTTTGCAGTAGTTCACTATGTACTTACTTTGACACATTACATATTTATTATGTTTATCTATTCTATGCTATGAAGCATAATAGTTGTATTATACAATAGTAACAATATTAATAAAAAGTGGTGTTTGAGTCATGACACTGAAAATAGTTTTGTGACATCAATAAAACCTTTCCATCCCCAAAGACATGAAAAATCAGTTTTATCTTTATTTCATTACTTTTGACCACAGGTGTCACAAATTTGCATCGAACCCAAATTTCTATCTATTTTATGTGCTGTAACATGAAAAATCTCAACTTAATTTAACATCTGCTTGAAAGAAAAACTAAAAGAATTTATTTCTTAATACATCTGCATATAAATTCAGGCGTTAAGGGGTTAACAGTGACATCATTAAAGCTGCTGCAGTAAAAATGTCTGTAAATAAGGACGGATCACCACAAAAAAAAGCACTTCAAGACGCTTCCAGCTCAGAAAAAATACCGATACACTGAAATATTGCAATATTTTCAAATGCTAATATCAAATCAATATTTTATAACACGGTATCAATTCATTTAACCTACAAAATCTTGCGAGATTTCATCGTTCTGTTACAAAATCTCACGATATTTTGTGAATTCATAACAGAACAATGAAATTTCGCGAGATTGTGTTAGTGAAATAGATCGATACCACATTTTTAAATGTCAATATATCAGCAGATGAAAATGTCGCAAAATTTTTGTGAATTCTCACGAGATTTCGTAACAGAAAGATAAAATATTGCAAGATTGTGTTAGTAAAATAGATTGATACCGTGTCAATATGATATCAGAATATGAAAATATTGCGATATTTCAGTGTATCAATATTTTTGCCCACCCCTTGTCTTTAGAAGTTTTAAAGTCTGTAAAAAGAAGTTTTTGATGAAGAACAAGAAGGGTTTTTTTTTCTTAAGACTTCAGAAACAGCGGGCTGATCGGTTAAATATCGGTGGGGTGGCCAATGCCTGATACTCAGTTTTAAGGCCGATATAGGCCAATACCGATAGGGCGCAGATTACATTGTGCATCCCTTATAAAGATGCTAATATCATTCACCGTTAATCTTTCGGCAAATCAGCTGTTTACTGGCTTCAATTGAATCCTTAATTGTCCAGTCAAGAAATGTCATTAGCTGTGGCAGCTTGGATTAAATTGGAAGTGAAACTGAAAACAGCAGTCGTCGCATTTACACACAAAATTTGTTCAAAAACTGACTTTCTCTCATGGCGTGTCGGGGGGAAGAAGGACAATGAGTATTTTGTGTAGAAAATTCCTACGTAATAAGCTGGATTTACACTTACCTGTGCAGGATTCTCCCACTTTTTGAGGAAGTCCTCTTTGGCTTTAGCAAGGAATTCCTTGACTGCAAGAGGAAAAAATAACTGAGGATTACATTCCTGCTGTATGAGAGCACACAGTGAAAAATACCACAATGAAAAAAGGAAAATATCGTTGACTATGTACAGTATATATTTTGGAGGTAAATGATGTTGCATTCATTCATCTGAAATTTCATAGTTTTCTACAGTTTAACACAATTTTATCCACACGTGTGAAAGCAAAACACTATCAGGGAAAGTCTGTGACTGATTATCAAGAGATGGTGGTAGCCTATAAGATTTTATCTTCTGAGTCACATGATGGTGGTAGCTTATCAGATTTTAGCTTCTGAGTCACATGATGGTGGTAGCCTATCAGATTCTAGCTTCTGTGTCGAATGATGGTGGTAGCCTATCAGATTCTAGCTTCTGTGTCGCATGATGGTGGTAGCGCCTATCAGATTTCTAGCTTCTGTGTCGCATGATGGTGGTAGCTTATCAGATTTTAGCTTCTGAGTCACATGATGGTGGTAGCCTATCAGATTCTAGCTTCTGTGTCGCATGATGGTGGTAGCCTATAAGATTCTAGCTTCTGAGTCAGATGATGGTGGTAGCCTATAAGATTCTATCTTCTGTGTCACATGATGGTGGTAGCTTATAAGATTCTAGCTTCTGTGTCACATGATGGTGGTGGCCTATAAGATTCTAGCTTCTGTGTCGCATGATGGTGGTAGCCTATAAGATTCTAGCTTCTGAGTCACATGATGGCGGTAGCCTATAAAATTTAAGCTTCGGTGTCGCATGATATTGGTAGCCTATAAGATTCTATCTTCTGTGTCACATGATGGTGGTAGCCTATAAGATTCTAGCTTCTGTGTCACATGATGGTGGTAGCTTATCAGATTCTAGCTTCTGAGTCACATGATGGTGGTAGCTTATCAGATTTAAGCTTCTGAGTCACATGATGGCGGAAGCCTATACGATTTTAGCTTCTGAGTCACATGATGGTGGTAGCCTATCAGATTTTAGCTTCTGAGTCACATGATGGTGGTAGCCTATCAGATTTTAGCTTCTGAGTCACATGATGGCGGTAGCCTATAAGATTCAAGCTTCGGTGTAATATTGTAGCCTATAAGAATTTTATCTTTTTGCAAATATATTGGTAGCTAATAAATGGTTTGTCAAAGGGGCTTAAATTTTTTTTTCAAGGGGGTTTATATTTTGGGTACCCTTATGGGGCCCCCTGCATGATGTTGGTAGCCTATCAGATTCTAGCTTCTGAGTCACATGATGGTGGTAGCCTATAAGATTCTGGCTTCTGTATCCCATGATGGTGGTAGCCTATCAGATTCTAGCTTCTGAGTCACATGATGGTGGTAGCCTATCAGATTCTAGCTTTTAATGGTGGTAGCCTATCATATTCTAGCTTTCTTATCAGCCTATCGGATTCCAGATTCTGTGTCACATGATGTTAGTAGCCTATCAGATGTCATGATGATGATGCTACTGTTAGTGATGATACTTTTTCTTTCAGGTTATTACACATTATGTTTTGGTAAATTTATAATATTACTATTACATTTTATATTTGAACATTTTCCACTGAATAAATTCAAAGAGTCTTAACGTGTACTAAAGTCATTTGATAATTAAAAGAAGTGTTTTACTTTATTTTTGTTTAATTTATTCATTAAAATACAATTTATTGTTTTACAAGCATTTCTTATCAGTACTTCTGTTCTCAAGTTTTACTTATATCTAGTATTGCCCTTGCATTCAAGATATTAATACAAACTGTACAACCATATGATTTTCTTTTAAGGGACAAAAAGTATCAGTATTGCTGAAAAAGTACCATAAACTACCGGTATGGTATTGCCAGGAATAAATTGGGTATGGCCCATCCCCAGTTACACCTGAATGCTCCAGACAAAAACTCTCCACTCAATTTGTTGAGTAAAATCAACCTAGAAAATAACTCCTAAAAACAAATCCTATGCATATCACCCAATATAGCCAACAGAGTTGATTCTTTAAAGACTAAACAAAACAACATAATTGGTACAAAAATTTGATCAACTAACACATTACTCACACCTTCCTCCATGAGTTTAAATATTTAACTGTTTAAGCCAGTTTGTGCAATGCAAACACAACCTCGTCTCCTTGTTAATTTGCTGAAAGACACGAATCTCTGCACATCTACACACATTGGTAGTATGTCTTCAACACAGCTACCTATCCATGCTATTTTAATCCCTTGTTTTTCAGCGTGTTAAAGAAAACAAACAGTAAATCTGCGGCCTCTAACACCACACTACCATCCTTCTGTGCAACAACACTTGCAGAACATTAGAAAAAAAACCTGACAGCGTGCTCTCTGTGCGTTTGCAAGCAGTAAACCCTCCAAACAGCAACAGGCACAGTGTCCAGGAAACATCTGACACATTGCTCGTTGCAATCTTGCCAAGATATGAGTACAAAAGGAAGTGAAGATGCCAATATTTCTGCAGCTTACTTGCTCTTCACTGTTTTGCGCCTCATAAAATGATCTCAGCACCACGTCCTGCTTCAGTTGGGGAAAATGCGTTGTCCCTAAATGAGCCTGGTGCTCCTAAATCTGCAATGAATATGCAACTTGTGTGGACTCAGATACGGCTGCGTATCTTGCCAGAGGTCCGCTAATTATCAGTCCTGCGTGCTGACAGGTGGATGTCTGCATCTGAACAGATGAAGGCCGCTGCACGGCTAACACAGCCCTGCAGTGCCACATCGGATCCGGGCTGGAAGAAGCTGTAACAGAGCAGGTACTGATCAGGGGGTGATGCATACAGGCGACGGTACCCACCGCTTTCCATCTCGCTGCCCTTTCTGGCCGTGGGCGCGTTGCCCATGATGACAACCTCACAACGGTCGATCCGTGGCTTTTTGGCCGCCTCGCAGCCTTCTCAAGCCGGTCTAATCTCGATTAGATCTGAACGGTGTTTCCTAAATCCAGCCGTTAACTCCGAGGTCTTGCTCTTAAATAGGCTGACAGCTGCTAATGCGGCGCCACGGCGAGACGGCTCAGTTAAGCGGGCTCACTCCCCGCGCGCTCATCCACAGCCCGAGACCGATATCGGACTGAGATCCACGGTGGTGTCTCGGTCGTCAGGGCTTCATTGAACCCCCCAGGCCGAGCTCAGCGCACTTGGCCTGGACACGGAGGATTCAGTCTTAGCCTGTCCCTCCTTGCAGCCCCCGCCGAACGAACCCCCCTCCCCCCGGCTCCCCACCTCTATCCAGTCCCCCAAAACAACGATAACGGAGACGGGGATGCGGTTTTCTCAAGAGAAAGCCTCCCGCTTAACGTTACC
Organism: Atherinomorus stipes; assembly: GCA_023101725.1. Classification (NCBI taxonomy): domain Eukaryota; kingdom Metazoa; phylum Chordata; class Actinopteri; order Atheriniformes; family Atherinidae; genus Atherinomorus; species Atherinomorus stipes. Next base: position 134,816 of record JALJCO010001239.1, read on the forward strand.
GAACCCAGCTTTTAAAAATTAAACCTCGGCGGGGTCCGACAACGGCAGTAATTCATCCAAATCAACATCGCCCCCCCCGTAGCCTCGGAGACGAGCGAGATGACGGAACTACAGCCGAAAGAATGACCCGCCTACTATTTATACCTATGTTTGATTGACAGCTCAATTCAGAACGCGGATTGGACGATTCTTTTAGCGGTGAGCGACGGACCGCTCTGATTGGCTGTTGAGAATCCATCAGAAAACAGCAACGTCGTACCGCCATACACAAAAACGACTGAGAGCAACGTCACCGATTATTTTCCTCCCGACAACGTACGCGCCCACTTTTCCTGCTTTCTGTCGTCTATTGGCGTGACACGGATCGAGCGTGGGAATCTCGGTGAATGCGTGGACGTCCATTGGTCCTCAGCGGCGACTGACAGTCAAAAATAAATAAATAAAAATCCATAGACCGCCGCCCCCCCTCACCACCACAGCCAAGCGACTAATATACGTTTGGCTGAGTGACGTCAACCGCGAGCTATTTTTAGAAATGTTGGTCAGAATTTAACGCACGCGCGGCGCAGTCTGGCAAGCAGGACTTCTAAACATTTCGCAGAGATAATTAGCTGAAAATCTAATCAAGACGTGAAACAGTTTTCCTACAATCTGGATGATCTCCAGCTTCACCCGCACCCAGATTACCAGGGGCGCGGAGGGCTCATTTCACAGATCTGCATTTGAATGTCCTTCTGATTCAGAAGTTGAGGTGGGGGGTGACCAAAAATGGGGGGATAAAGGACAAACCAAACCTCAAGGTATAAATAAATATACATTTAACTGAAACAATAACCTTAATACTTATTTCTGTAAACTATTTTGTTACATAAGTTCCCATCTCACAGTCAAGTCTGACTGATCAGGTTTTAGAATTTATGAATGGGTTTATCATATTTGGTGTGCAAAATAAGGTTATAAAGTGGCATTAAGCCAACAATCTCAACTGAGTCATATTTAATCTGCAGCACTGCTACAGCTTCCTCAGAGGATTTCAACGTGGATCTGTGCAGGACCTCGGCTCTGTGCATCACGCTATGCGGTGCAGACATGAGGAGCACACAGAGGTAACAGATGGATGGAAGAGGGGAGTTAGTCCCTATGCCTCAGATAAAATGGATGAGAGCAGACAGCCTCCACCCCTCCCATTTGTGCTGCAGTTGCCTGGCAACATAAGACCAGAATGAAAATGGAGTAACGCTGCTGCATTTTATGAATGAAAGTGGAAAAAAGAAAGGAGCCGGGGAGGGGGGCAAAGAGTAGGCTGATGCAGGCGCACGTGCTGAGCCTTCCTCCTCACGAGTCAACAGCTGGAGGATGCGGAGATGCACAGAAGGAGAGAGGGGGGTTCAAACAAAACGAACTTTATTAACATCACTGATACAACACGAAGGCAGAGAACATAGCAAGTAGAAAATGAGACAAAATAAGCGCTGGGATTACATTATATACAGTCAACCACACGACTTGGATGCAATATGGCACCAAATTCTCCCTTAACTTAATGTTGGTGCGTTTGATTTAATATACAAAAGGAGGTGATATTAACTGGGAACAGCTCCAGGTTTACGGAGAAATGAGAACAACCTCCAGGAAAACTAGGACAACAGTTTCACTCTCCATTACTTCTGAACATAACAGTCGAAGCGACCAGCCTGAATATGGCGCTAAGGGTGGGAAAAAACATTGTTACACTGAAATATCGCGATACTTTCATATGGCAATACAACAAAGGTTTTTGAAAACGCAGCATCGGTCTATTTTACAAGGAAATCTCGCGAAATTTGGTGAAATTTCATGAGAATTTGTAACAAAACGATGAAAACGATTAAATCTCAAGATTTCATTCTGTTACGAAATCTTGCGAGCGTAGTTGAAATTTCACTAGATTTCCTTTTGTTACGATAACATTTCATAAGAGAACAATGAAATCTCAGGAGATTTCATCGTTTTGTTATAGCTCGTGAAATTTCACCAAATCTTGCAAGATTTTGTAACAGAACGATTAAACGATTAAATTGCGTGAGATGTCATCTTTTTGTTACGAAATCTTTTGGGCTTTGGTGACATTTCACGAGATTTAAAAACAGAAAGACGACAACGAAATCCTGAGAGTTAACCAGAGATTTCATCGTTCTGTTACAAAATCTTGTGGAATTTGGTGAAACTTCATGAGATTTCGTAACAGAACAACGAAAACGATGAAATAACGCAAGATTTCATCGGTTTCGCTGTTCTGTTGCAAAATCTTGTTATTCAGTAAAATTTCGTTCTGTTATGAGAACGAGGTTTCGTAACAGAATATGGCAAGATTTTGTCGGTTTCGCTGTTCTGTTGCAAAATCTTGCGTTATTTGGTGAAATTTCGTTCTGTTATGAGACGGAGGTTTCGGAACAGAATATCGCAAGATTGTCGGTTTTGTTCTGTTACAAAATTTTGCGTTATTTGGTGAAATTTCACAAGATTTCGTAGTAGTACGGTGAAATCTTGCAAGATTTCGTTAGTAAAATAGATCGACACTGCGTTTTTAAATATGCTGATATCATATTGATCAGAAAATATTGCGATATTTCAGTGTGTCAATATTTTCTCCCACCCTTACATGGCGCCATATATATATACATACACTTCCCCCATGGTTTATTTTCCGTAGGTGGGTATCCGAGGACTAAATGGGAAATAGGACATGGTTGCTAAAATCAGTGCGTGATCATGAAGTCTCAAACTGAACTTTATCGAAGACAAAGACGCAAGATAAGTTAAGGCAATCCCGGCCGTGCAGATCTGAGTGTTCAGGAGAGAGCATCCAGCATCCAGCCGCACGATGCTGCGTCACAATGTCCCGCTAACGCTCAAGCGTCATGTCCATACGTCCATGTTGTCTTTGTCCAAACGAGTGGTTGAGATGTGGGTGATGACAGAGAAACGAAGAGCTTTCTGTCCGACGTACCGGTTCCACGACTATTACATGCAGTCCATGGAGTTGTCCGGCATCAGTCCGAGGGGCGGCATCTTTCCAGGTATACAGGACGGGGGGAGCATACCGCTGATGTTGGGGGACGGGTCGACGTTCTCGCTGTCTTCCATCTTATCTGCCAGGCCCTCCCAGTTGATGTGAAAGCGGGTGACTCGGGGGTTGGAGGCCAAGATGTTCCTCTGGAGCTGCAGAGATTAAAGTCGTATAGAAATGTCAGAATTACAGTCGTCCTCAAAATGATTCATATCGTCCAGTTAAAGAAAAGGCTCAATTTAGGGCCGAGCATCGTTTGAATTTTAAAGATTCTGGTTCTGATTCGATTCCTATCGATTCTCGATTCTGATTCTTTTAAGGGTTAGGGTAAAAAAAAAAGTTAACATTTTTATTTTTGTTGGCAACTAAATCAAGTAACAGACAAGGACATTAATATAGTAAACTCCAGCTCTATTTATGTTTTTACCAAAAACATTTAATTGCATTTCAACTAAGGGGAAAAAAAAGTAGAAAAAGAAATAAAAATTATCCCTGGCCAAACTTGAATAGACCTCATCAGTTTATCATTTTAAGAACTTTAACCGTTAAACTGTCTGTTTTCTAATCAAGAGTGTACGACATGTCACAGTACTTAAAATTAAATGTTTCTGTCCACATTCTTCACTTGGAGACATTAGCCCCGTTTCCACCAGCGGGTCGGGTCGGGCCGGATCGGTCCACGGTTTTTTTGCGTCTCCACAGATAAAAACCTGGACGGGTACCCTTATATCCGACCCGACCCGGCCTACTTTTTTGGCACCCTTCGGTAGGGGTACTGATCTAACCGATCTGGACCAAAGAAGTGGAGCTAACACAAAGCAATACATTGATTTGTTGAAAAATCTCACTTCCCGCGTGACCAAGCGTAAAAACAAAGCTGGGGTGACTTCTTTTTGGTTTCTGTCACGTGTGGCGCGGTGTTTTGGTTAAACGGCGTTGCACAGCGATGATGTCACGCGATCACGTAGCAGCGCTGTCCAGCGCCTCCAGAGTAAAGGGTACAGGTTGCTGTGGGGACGCAGTGTGAAATCAACACATCCATACCAGAACCCACCCGATCCGGCCTGGCCCGACCTGACCCGACCCAGACCCGCGGGTGAAAACGGGGCTTTCAATATCTGATCAGTGGTGGACTGGCCATCAGGAGCACAGGACATTTCCCAGTGGCCAGGCCGCCAAACTGGCCTGTCGGGTCCCGTTTGAGTTTTAAATAAATAATCCGTCATGCCGGCTGTCCCATTGAAGCTCATGAAACTCACAGATGCAGGCAGAAACGTTGAATGATGAATATTTGACGACTGTAGGTGCTGCTGGGTCTCTATTAAAGTATAGTTTGATTATAAGGAACCAAAAGCTACCAATAACTAACTTAATAAATTGCAGAAAAATTTACAATTTCAATCAAAGTTTCCAACAGGTCGTCCTGAGTCTTTAAACCTGCAATTAAATGATTTTGAATGGATACGTATTCTAACAATTAAGGATAGACCAATACATCAGCCGGCCGATATTTGTGGGGGTTTTCTGGTATTGGCATCGACCAACATGTCGGATGTGTTGGACAATCCCCCCACTACATTATTTACATACTTTTTTTATATACACTTGTATTGCCAAAAGTATTTGCTTACCCATCTAAATGATGGAATCAGGTGTTCTATCACTTCCATACCCACAGGTGTATAAATGAAGCAGCTCGGCATGCAGACTGTTTCTACAAACATGTGAAAGAATGTGTCGCTCTCAGGAATCAGTGAATTCCAGCGTGGAACTGTGATAGGATGCCACCTGTGCAACAAATCCAGTGGTGAAATTTCCTCACTCCTAAATATTCCACAGTCAACTGTCAGCTGGATTATAAGAAAATGGAAGTGTTTGGGAACGACAGCAACTCAGCCATGAAGTGGTCGACCACGTAAACTGATGAAGCGGGTCAGTGGATGCTGAAAGCGCATAGTGTGAAGAGGTGGTCAACTTTCTGCAGTCAATAACTACAGACCTCCAAACTTCATGTGGCCTTCAGATCAGCTCAAGAACAGTGACAGAGAGCTTCATGGAATGGGTTTCCATGGTGATCAGCTGCTTTCATCCATACATCACCAAGTGCAATGCAAAGTGTCAGATGTGGTAGTGGAAAGCAGCCGCCACTGGACTCTAGAGCAGTGGAGGCGTTCTCTGGAATGACCAATCATGCTTCTCCATCAGGACAACGGTAATCGTCTGACTGCATTGTGCCAAGTGTAAAGTTTGGTGGAGGGGAGATTATGGTGTGGGGGTGTTTTTCAGGAGTGAAAGGAACTCTGAATGCTTCAGCATACCAAGACATTCTGGACAATGCCATGCTCCCAACTTTGTGGGACCAGTTTGGAGCTGGTTCCTTCCTCTTCCAACATGACTGTGCACCAGTGCACAAAGCAGGTCCATGAAGACCTGGATGCAGAGTCTGGTGTGGAGGAACTGGACTGGCCTGCACAGAGTCCTGACCTCAACCCCATAGAACACCTTTGGGATGAATTAGGGGGGAGACTGAGAGCCAGGCCCTCTGGTCCAACATCAGTGTGACCTCACAAATGTGCTTCTGGAAGATGGTCAAAGATTCCCATAAACACTCCTAAACCTTGTGGACAGCCTTCCCAGAAGATGAAGCTGTTCCACCTGCAAAGGTGGACCAACGTCATATTGAACTCTATGGATTAGGAATGGATGTTACTGAAGATCATATGTGAGTCAAGACAGGTGAGTAGATACTTTTGGCAATATAGTGTGTGTATTCATTACAAGTCTAATGTTTCTATTGCATTCTACGCCCATTTGGGAGTCAAATACAGTATCGGCCTCATATATCGGTTGGTTGTATCGGCTGAGGCTGATGAGAAAATATCCATAAAAAAAAAAAAAAAAAATCTGTCTTTGGTTGATCCCTACTCAGAGCCGCATGAAATCCGCGATCACAGGTTTGTGGACCGAATCACGGAACACAGTAAAACAGCATTTATTATATACGTGGAATATCACAAATGAGCGACAATTTCCGTAAACGTTTTTTCTTTTTCAGAATAAGAAGTATGAATTATTTCTTACTATTGCCGGGTTTTTTTTTATTTAAAAAAAAAAAAGAAAAAAAAAGGCTTGAGAATGTAGAACTAAAACGAACCGTTCAGGACACACACACACACACGCACACAAAAAACTTGTACCATGTTTTTGCCTCAAATGCGTTTTAAAAGTGTGAAAGCATTCAATTTTCAATCATAACTAAATAAACTTGTGATATTTGTTTAATAAAATGTATTTGTGTTAAATTTATGTCAAATAAAAACGGCATTCTCAAAGATTTTAATGGAAAAATAGAAAATGGGAAAAATTTTAACTGAATAAAAAAAACAAACAAAAAAAAAACGGATTTCACAGGGCTCTAATTAGCCCACACCACACTGTAACAAGTGTAATGATAGAGCCCTATGAAACCTGTGATCACGGAATCACGGACGGAATCATGGAATTGAACATTAAAAACGGAATTTATTATAAACACGGAATGTCACGGAAATGAGCAACGATTGCCGTTGAAAATGTGGTTTTTTTCCCTTATAAAAAGAGAAAGCTTTGCCCAGAAAAATGCTCCAAGGGGGGTCACTAGGCTGCAGTGCGCACCCACCCCGCACCTGCTCCCCCCCGCACCACAAGGAAGCCCCGCGGGGCGGCTTTGCCAGCTTTCCTCCTGGTTATTTAGCCAGACCGACCTGCGTACCAGCGTTTGCTCTTTGTTTGATCACTTTTTCTTGGTTATTTTGCATCTACTGGTGAATTAAACTACAGCCCATGAACGCTCCGTCATCCAGGTGTCACGCAGTGTAAAGTGAGATTCTCTCTGCCGACGGCTTGCTGTTGCAGGTTTAGACGTAACACTGATGTTTCAGAGTAAAACGTGATCCAGATTCTGCACAAAGTGTTTTATTTTAAAAAGTTGACCAGATTGACTTTGCTTCCTATCGACTGACTTACTTCCATCCGCTCTGCTCTGGATGGACACGATTTCAAAGCAGCAGAATACAGGACAGAGCGGTTTCCCCATGATTATTAGCCTGCGTGTCCGGTAAACTAAGCCGGACATATGTTTCTTATGGTCTATGGCAGGGGTCGGCAACCCAAAATGTTCAAAGAGCCATATTGGACCAAAAAACCGAAAAACAAATCTGTCTGGAGCCGCAAAAATGTAAAAGTCTTAAATAAGCCGGTCGGCAACCTGTTTCAGCCAAACAGCCTTTTAGACCCGTTTCCTACAATAAAGAAAAGACTGGAGCATCAACTGACTTTTAACATTGATAATTAAATAAAACTTTAACGTTAAATGTGTTGCATTTAACATAAAACGAGAAAACGAAATTACATTTCTGCATCCAGCAAAAAAAACATTTTAAACTAAAAAAAAAAGAAAAGACGTCGGGTTGAAGGTCACTTTTTTTTTTTTTTTTTAAATCTAATTTAGTTGTATTTATGTAGGATGGAAAAAGACGCAGCTTTAATAATCTACCAGCAGCAAACCAAACACGCTGTCCTGTCTGTGCCGTCATCCTTTTACTGGCGCGTGCAGTAAGCGGTCTAAAATGAAATTACTGTTTCACAAAATATGAACAAAGCTACGCAAAATAATCTGGTCAGCAGTGAAAACAAATGAATCTGCCCACGCAGCGCTGAACATGCTCAGTGCATCAGACACTTTTCTTCTCTATCGTCGGCCTACCTGCTGGAGAAGTGATCAAAGCGCAGCATGACAGGGTCGGAGTGGACAAATAAGCTTTTGCTCGTTTATTATTCACTTTAAATGCCAGAACTGCAGCAACAGCACAACAGAGACGCTCCGCTGTGAGGCGTTCGTGGGACAGTGCGCCAGGAGGAAAGTTCAGCGCTCCGCGGCACGTCCACACTCAGTGATATTCTTTGTTTGTAATTAATTCCGTTTTTAATGTTTAATTCCGTGATTGCTGATTCAATAGGGCTGTATCATGCTATGCTGCACAATAGCGGCACGTGAGCATGAAGTGCAGTTATTAACACTGATTGGCTGCGTAAAGGTTTGTGAGACGCATCATAGCATGCTGGACAGTTACTCTCCGTTTCACTGCAGTTACCGGCTTGTTGCACCTGACACTCAATGGGCTGCTTTGCAAAATGGTAAAATATAAATTATGTCTTTATTTTAATAGTTGAGTTGGATTTTATTTCACGTGCTGCATTTTCAGTGCTCGGAAAACTCGGAAAAAGTGCGCAACTGTACATGAATCCCTCAGAGGGATCATCATAATCCTTAAAATTTAGAATAAGATAAGAAACTTTATTGTCTCTCAAAGGGACATTTGTCTTGGTCTTTTAGAAATACATTATTAAAGTGAACCAACCAAAATACAATAAACTTTAGTAGAATAGTCATTAATTCATTTTCAGATGCCAGGGAGCCGCAACAGAGGGACTAAAGAGCCGCATGCGGCTCCGGAGCCGCGGGTTGCCGACCCCTGGTCTATGGTGTGGACCACCATCTGTAAAAGTAGGCCTACTGTTCTGAATTATGTATCGTTTACTATTGGCATTTTCTTTTTTTGTTTGTTTAAACTTGTGCCATGTTTTTGCCTTAAATAGGTTTAAAAGCATGAAAGCATTCAAGTTAGTAATTATAAAACGGCATTAATTGGCTAAATTTAATTGTTTTATACACTGTATTGGTGTTAAATTTGTGTAAAATTGATAAAAAAGGAATTCTATAAAATTAAAGACAGAAAAACACTAAAAATGAGAAAAATTAAAGCGGAATTTTAGAAAAAATAAAACGGATTTCATAGGGCTCTACAATAGGTAGCTTCATTTCCCCAGCCTGGAAATCCAGCACGGTACTGGAAAACCATCAGACCAGAGAAACAGACAAGCATAAATAAAAAGGACATCTTTTATATTTGACCTCATGTTTTCCATCACTGTACATTTCAGAGCACCAGAGGGCAGCAAAGGACTGTTTTCAGACTCTCCCCTCGCTGCTGATCAGCGTGTCAGGAACGGCTGCTCTGCATCTCCATCAACAACCAGACACCGGCCACCCCCCCTCTGATCTTCTCTTTATATTACCTGAGCGTAGTCTGGTTTTAAAGGTGGATTTTCTCGTAGTTCTGGGTCTGTGTATTCATTGTTGACATAGTAGCCGATGCGAATGAACTCCTGTCCGCGATAGGTGCAGGTTATGAGGACCACGGTCACCCCCACGGCATCGCTCTCTGGAATCAGGCCCGTGTTGGGAGCATCGGCCTGGTGGAGCAGAAAAGCACACACAAGCAAAAGCAGCAGTTTAAATACTGCCGTTACTGTAAACGAGCAGCGAAACCTCCTCCAGGAGCTCACCTGAAACACAAACATGTGTCTGCCAGCGGGGACCGGACCGACTAAAACCGAGTCCAGGACCTGGTCGTACTCCTCGCTCTCAGCTGAACCCACGTAGATGATCTTCCACTCCAGATCTGAGCGCAAACAGACGAGGACAGCCGTGAGACGTCTCTTACAGGTCTAACACGTCTCTGACGTATGTCAGTTACATGCCGACAGACATCTGAGCAAGACTTCTACATTTTACACGGAAAAACACCCAACAGACGTTTGCAAAGTGCAGAATCTGGTGAAATTAAAAGCAAACAGGGCAGATCTGAGGCAGCATCATCATGGACGAGTAAAAGTTCAACAAGAACGGAGGATTTACGCCAAAATTTACTGCTTTACGACGGTACTTTTACTTTTAGGGATGTTTTCCAGTATCTTTGATATTTTTTTGTTCGTGCAGTTCTACAGATGCACAATATCTGTCCGATATCAGCATCAGCCAGTACTGGCTTCAAAACTGGATACTGAGATCGGCCTGATAATTAATATATAACAGGTGCCGGTTTGTGATGAATGCAGCGTTTTCTCTTTTCTTTTTGTTTTTTTTAGTTGATGGGGAGCAACATTTGGGCCGTGTCCACCGTGTTACCATTCTCTGTAAACCCTGGAGATGGTTGTGCAGGAAAATCCCAGTAGATCAGCAGTTTCTGAAACACTCAGACCAACAACCATGCCACGTTCAAAGCGGGGCTGGGTCATATCATACCGTAACACCGGCGTAACGTTAGAGAATGATGAGAAAATGAAACATCACGATAGAACACGGGTGAAGCGTGCATGCGCACTGCTGTTATTTTGATACTGACAAACGCACATGCATCCAGTCTGGCCGAGGACGAAGACGAGGAGGAGGAAGGTCAAAGCAGCGCATCAACTCCATCCTCCGTTAGAAGCGAGAACTTTCTTCTTGTTCTCAAGGCCGCAAGAACAAGAAACAGGTTTGTTTTTGGTCATTTCATCCTCAACGTGAAGCTTCTCCCAGCTTAAGCTTAAGGGGGATTACGGTAAAAAAACTTTGTTCGTGGCGGGCGGGGCTACACACGCGGTGGTGCCCGTTAGGGCTGCACCATTAACCTAAACCGCATCGATATTGAGGTTTAAACTACTGCGATAACTTCATGAGCCTGGGGGTTTTTTTCTCTCTCTGACATTTGAGTGACAAACCTATTCGCCAATCAAAATGGTCGAGCCCCTGGCTTGCAGGCCAATCAGAAATGGTGAAGGAAAACGAGCTTGTATGCTCTGCACTAGCGGTGGGCAAAATCGTATTGTTTGTGATAATACCAGTAGTTTTTTTGACACCGGTAGAAAATGTGATACCGTGACAACACATGATCACATGTTTTCAGCCTGATGACATCATTCAATCACACCTCAACCCTGCAGCATCTGTTTCCCCATCACTGAGTCAGTCCTGACGGTTATATTGTTCGTGCCACACAATCCCAGGAAATAAATCATTTTACATGGACGTCAAAATTTGTTAACTGAAGCTTCTTTGTCGCCTCACCAGAAGGATAAGCTGTCAGAAATCTGCACTGCACGTGAACGCAGCAGCGACGGGGAGAGAGGCAGAGCCACAGGCAGGTAAACTTCTCCAGCATCTGACAAGCTTATTACGTGTGGAGTCCAGGAGGACCGACATCTGTGTGTTCTGAAGAATCACAGAACGTCCGGTACTCCAGGGTCTCGCTCAGTTCCAGCAGCGTTGCGGGTTTGTCCCGACCTTCGCCGCACGACTACTCTCACCAGCCTTTAATGTAACGTGCGAGATACAGAGCGTCCGTGAGTGCGTCGATCCACGAGAAAACAAATGAATAAAACGGCCATGCTTTGCTGCCGGGGCCACGCTGGACACAGGATGGGTGGGAACTGACGGACAAAGCTACTAAATGCCGCTAAACGTTTAGCTACAAGGCAGCTAGCAGCACCACTGCAGCACAAGTTCATGTTAACGTTGGCAAGAAGTGAGTAGAGCTGCATGTGAAGACGATGGACAGAGATGAGCTGGTGGACGTTCCACATGCATGAATGGTTAGTAAGATAAAGGAAGAAATAGAACTAGCTTACTTGCGTGGGCTGATGTTTGTAAATGTCATTCAAGTTGCATTTTACATCTATACCCAGTTTGTGTTGCTCAGTATGTAAAAAATAAAATGAAATGATTAAAGTAGTTAAAATGGCTAAACTTGAAACATTTTATCTGTAAAATGCCATATGCAGCAGTAATATTAACATGTGTAATGGTGTTAATAAACCATGACAAATATGGAACTGTAGAGGCTTTATTAAAAGTGGGCATCAGTGAAAAGATTTTTACAGAAGCTCTGACTTCTCAATAAGACATCAATATCGTCTGATATCATCATTGAGGTATTTTGGAAAATTTTCATTTTATCACTTTTTGGCAATATCGCCCATCACCACTCTGCACCGGCTGCAGTCAGCAGTTAAACACTGCACGTGTACCTGATGTTGCGCTGTGACTGAAATGTTTTCATGGTGATTATCTACATAAAAATGGGTGAAGGGACGTCTGCGGTAACGGGAGACGAGCAGTTGGTAACAGTGATGGAATAATGGCGTTAAAAGAAACTGCACCAGAGGAGGCGCAGTGACACGGACACACTCGTAATGCACTCCTGAGTTGCGGTCTTCATGTACTGTTCAGACCGGCTGCACGGCAGGTTGGAAGATGTTGGTGTGGAGCCTCTGTGGACCTGCAGGACACCAACCTGACAGAAGCGCACGACTATTAATCCAGCTAATAAAACGGCGACAAACAAGTGATGAGGATGACCGATGAACTATCAGCACACACGAGTCGTCGTGCGCAGCTGAACACAGGTGCACACAACCACACACACACACAGACACACAGACACACACACACAAACACAGAGACACGGCAACAGTGAATCCAGAGAAAACGGGAAGAATCAATCTGGAATCACAAACATGAGTTTTCTCTCAGAGATGAAAGTAACGAACAACGTAAAATGTTCATTTATTATTCTGTTAAGTTTCCATTTCATCCATTAGTGAGATCTGATATTCACTTTTATTAAGAATAATTCAACACAGAAATTAAAGTTAAATGGGAATATTAAAAAGTGACAGAATTATTACTTTTCCAAGTGATTATTTATTTTTACAAAACTGAAGTTCCGTTGTAAACGCTGTTACTTTTGGGAGATGGAGTTAGTAACTATAATTAATCACTTTTGTAGCAATTACAAAACACTGAACAAACTCAATCACTGTGTAGTTTTTATTAGATTTCTCAGGTTCATCAGACAGAAGCCAGAAGAGGATGCTGGATACATAAATAGTTTTTAAAGTATATCATTTTTGTAAAAGTAACGACTTCTTTCTTTAATTTTAGTTTTATGCATTTAGAAGTATCAAATGTAAAAATTGCAAATCAAATTGCAATCACAATGTGTCAGAAAAATTACAATTTGTTTTTTTGTCAAAATCATG
>JALJCO010001240.1:0-21851 GCA_023101725.1 Atherinomorus stipes
TAGTAGTCATATAATATTATATTACTATACTATCTTATATTATACTATACTATATTATATTATATGACACTATATTATATTATATTATACTACATTATATTATACTATACTATATTATATGACACTATATTATATTATACTACATTATATTATACTATACTATATTATATTTCTATATGACACTATATTATATTATACTATACTACTATAACTATAATATAGTATAGTATATTATAATGTAGTATAGTATAATATAAGGGGGAATATAGTGGGGTCATATAAATATAAGAACTATAGTATAGGGTATAATATAATGTAGGAGGGGTATAGTATAATATAATATAGTGTCATATAACTATAGTATAGTATAATATAATGTAGTATAGTATAATATAATATAGTGTCAGGGAAGGATATAATATAATATAGTATAGTATAATATAATGTAGTATAGTATAATATAATATAGTGTCATATAATATAATATAGTATAGTATAAGAGTATATAATGTAGTATTGTATAATAGGGGGGGGGGGGGGGGGGGGGGGGGGGGGGGGGGGGGGGGGGGGGGGGGGGGGTAATATAGTGTCATATAATATAATATAGTATAGTATAATAGGGGGGGTATAGCATAATATAATATAGTGTCATATAATATAGTATAGTATAGTATAATATAATATAGTGTCATATAATATAATATAGTATAGTATAATATAATGTAGTATAGTATAATATAATATAGTGGGGTTCATATAATATAGTATAGTATAATATAATGTAGTATAGTATAATATAGTGTCATATAATATAATATAGTATAGTATAATATAATATAGTGTCATATAATATAATATAGGGGGGGGGGGGGGGGGGGGGGGGGGGTATAGTATAATATAATGGGGGTAGTATAGTATAATATAATATAGTGTCATATAATATAATATAGTATAGTATAATATAATGTAGTATTGTATAATATAATATAGTGTCATATAATATAGTATAGTATAGTATAATATAATGTAGTATAGTATAATATAATATAGTGTCATATAATATAATATAGTAGGGGGGGGGGGGGGGGGGGGGGGGGGGGGGGGGGGGGGGGGGGGGGGGGGGGGGGGGGGGGGGGGGGGGGGTAGTATAATATAATGTAGTATAGTATAATATAAAAAAAAAAAAAAAAAAAAAAAATATAGTGTCATATAATATAGTATAGTATAATATAATGTAGTATAGTATAATATAATATAGTGTCATAATATAATATAGTATAATATAATGGGGGGTAGTATAGTATAATATAATATAGTGTCAGGGGATATAATATAATATAGTATAGTATAATATAATCGGGTAGTATAGTATAATATAAGGGGATATAGTCGTGGGGGGGGTCATATAACATAGTATAGTATAATATAATGTAGTATAGTATAATATAGTATAGTGTCATATAATATAATATAGTATAGTATAGTATAATATAATGTAGTATAATATAATATAGTATAGTATAGTATAATGTAGTATAGTATAATATAATGTAGTATAGTATAGTATAATATAATGTAGTATAGTATAGTATAATATAATATAGTATAGTATAGTATAATATAATATAGTATAGTATAGTATAATATAATATAGTATATATGTATAATATAATATAGTATAGTATAATATAATATAGTATAGTATAATATAATATAATATAGTATAATATAATATAATATAGTATAATATAATATAGTATAGTATAATATAATATAGTATAGTATAATATAATATAATATAGTATAGTATAGTATAATGTAGTATAGTATAATGTAGTATAGTATAATATAGTATAGTATAATATAGTATAATATAATATAGTATAGTATAGTATAATATAGTATAGTATAGCATAATATAATGTAGTATAGTATAGTATAATGTAGTATAGTATAATATAATATAGTATAGTATAGTATAATATAATGTAGTATAATATAGTATAGTATAATATAGTATAGTATAGTATAGTATAATATAATAGTATAGTATAATATAATGTAGTATAGTATAGTATAGTATAATATCATTTAACATGGTATTTTTATTTTATTTTCTGGCATATTAACATGAAATTGTACCACATTTCCAGACAACAAAACACATTTAATGTTTAGAAGTTTGGTTTGTTTTTAAGAAAGGAGACAAAATCCATTTATTTTGATAAATGTCCTCGATGAGAGGAGGACAGATGAGTTCCTGGAGGACAGACGAGTCCCTGGAGGACACACGGCAGATAAAAGTCTGCGTTGGCCGGGAATCGAACCCGGGTCAACTGCTTGGAAGGCAGCTATGCTAACCACTATACCAACGCTGTGGGAACATCTGGGCCACGAGGACATCTGGAGGACACTGGCAGAGCAGTGTCTCCTGGTGGACAGCAGGTCCAAATGCATCATTTAGTGTGTTTAACCCTGAAACTCCTCCAGGACACCGGGTCTCCCCTAGTCCTCCAGTGGCGGTTGCACTCTGAATTAGTCCCCGGATGAGACACCCTCCGAGCCCCCCCCCCCCCGCTGATACAGAAACGAAGACTCCTGCAACAGACGAGCAGCTGGGTTACGTTAAAATAACGGAGAAAATGATGCCGACACGTCAGATTCAAACATTTATCGTGTTGATCTGTGCATGAAGCCGGTTGTCTTGTGTAACAGACAAAACCGGACTGATGATGCAGCCGTGAGGACACTTCTGCAGGGACGTCCATCACAGCGAGGAGACATTTTCCTTCAGTCCTTTCACCTCCCCGGAGGAAATCAAATAAATATCTACAACCGAACTTTCCTACAGTGGTTCTGCTCTGAGTTCAGAGGGCTGGAGGGGATAGTAGGAGATGAGAGAGGCAGAGAGACAGTGAGCCAGGGAGGAGGGAGAAGAAGGGTTAACTGTGATGGAGGCAAAGGTGCTCAGAGACAGTGAGCCAGGAGGAGGGAGAAGAAGGGTTAACTGTGATGGAGGCGGGCAGTGTCAGGAGATAGTGAGTCAGGGAGGAGGGGAGAAGAAGGGTCAACTGTGATTGAGCCAGGCAGTGTTTCAGGAGATAGTGAGCCAGGGAGGAGGGAGAAGCATACAATCTGTGATGGAGCCAGGTAGTGTTTCAGGAGCAGGGGGTGAGTCAGGGAGGAGGGAGAAGAAGGGTTAACTGTGATGGAGGCGGCCAGTGTTTTAGGAGACAGAGCGAGGGTTGAGGAAGGAGAAGAAGGTTAACTGTGATGGAGCCAGGCAGTGGTTTCAGGAGACAGTAAGCCAGGGAGGAGGGAGAAGAAGGGTTAATCAGATGGAGCCAGGGCAGTGTTTCAGGAGATGGTGGGAGCCAGGGAGGAGGGAGAGAGAAGGGTTAACTGTGATGGAGGCGGGCAGTGGTTTCAGGAGGACAATGGAGGTCAGGGAGAAGGAGGAGAGAAGGTTAACTGTGATGGAGGCGGGCAGTGTTTCAGGAGAGACAGTGAGCCAGGGAGGGAGGGAGGAAGAAGGGTTAACTGTGATGGAGGGCGGGCAGTGTTTGGCAGGAGACAGTGAGCCGGGGTGGAGGAGGAGAGTATGTTAACTGTGATGGAGGGCGGGCAGGTCTTCATGGGTAGAGACAGTGGGAGTCAGGGAGGAAGGAGAAGAAGGGTTAACTGTGATGGTGGAGGGCGGGCAGTGTTTCAGGAGAGGACAGTGAGCCGGGGGTAGGAGGGGAGAAGAAGGGTTAACTGTGATGGAGGCGGGCAGTGTTTCTCAGGAGACAGTGAGTCAGGGAGGGAAGGAGAAGAAGGTTAACTGTGATGGAGGCGGGCAGTACGCAGGGAGGACAGTGGGAGGCCGGGGAGGAGGGAGGAAGAAGGGTTAACTGTTGATGGAGGCGGGCAGTGGTTTCAGGAGGACAGAAAAAGCTGGGGAGGAAGGAGAAGAAGGGTTAACTGTGATGGAGGCGGCAGTATTTCTTCAGGAGACAGTGAGAGTCAGGGAGAAGGGAGAAGAAGGGTTAACTGTGAGTGGAGCCAGGCAGTGTTTCAGTGGGAGGTCAGTGAGCCAGGGAGGAGGGAGAAGAAGGGTTAACTGTGATGGAGGCGGGCAGTGTTTCAGGAGAGCAGAGTCAGGGAGGAGGGGAGAAGAAGGGTTAGACTGTGATGGAGGCGGGCAGTGTTTCAGGAGACAGTGAGTCAGGGAGGAAGGAAGAAGGAAGGGTTAACTGTGATGGAGCCAGGCAGTGTTTCAGGAGACAGTGGAAGTTCTGTGGGAGGAAGGGAGAAGCAAGGGTTAACTGTGATGGAGCCAGGCAGTGTTTCAGGAGGACAGTGAGTCAAGGGAGGAAGGAGAAGAAGGGTTAACTGTAATGGAGGGCGGCAGTATTTCAGGAGGACAGTGAGTCAGGGAGGGTGGGAGAAGAAGGGTTAGTACTGTGATGGAGGCGGCAGTATTTCAGGGAGGATAGTGAGTCAGGGAGGAAGGAGAAGAAGGGTTAACTGTGATGGGAGCCAGGGCAGTGTTTCTTCAGGAGGATAGTGAGTCAGGGAGGAAGAGAGAAGAAGGGTTAACTGTGATAGAGGCGGGCAGTATTTCAGGAGGATAGTGGAATCAGGGGAGAAAGGAGAAGAAGGGTTAACTGTGATGGAGGCGGGCAGTGTTTGCGGAGACAGTGAGGTCAGGGAGGAAGGAGAAGAAGGGTTAACTGTGATGGAGCCAGGCAGTGTTTCAGGAGAAGTGAGCTGGGGAGGAGGGAGAAGAAGGGTTAGACTGTGGATGGAGGGCGGGCAGCATTTCAGTGGAAGGACAGTGGAGGTCGTTTTTTAGGAGGAAGGAGAAGAAGGGGGGTTAACTGTGATGGAGCCAGGCAGTGTTTCAGGAGGACAGTGAGGCCGGGGAAGGAAGGAGAAGAAGGGGTTAACTGTGATGGAGCTACAGTGTTTCACTAGGACAGTGAGCTGGTTGGGGAGGAAGGAGAAGAAGGGTTAACTGTGGATGGAGCCAGGCAGTGTTTCAGTAGACAGTGAGCCAGGGAGGAAGGAGAAGAAGGGTTAATTCTGTGATGGAGGCGGGGGCAGTGTTTCAGGAGAGAGTGAGCCGGGGAGGAAGGAGGAAGAAGGGTTAACTGTGATGGAGCTGTGTGTATTTCAGGAGACAGTGAGGTCAGGGGAGGAGGAAAAGAAGGGTTAACTGTGATGGAGCCAGGCAGTGTTTCAGGAGACAGTGAGTCAGGGAGGAAGGAGAAGAAGGGTTAACTGTGATGGAGCCAGGCAGTGTTTCAGGAGACAGTGAGTCAGGGAGGAAGGAGAAGAAGGGTTAACTGTGATGAGCTGTATAGTGTGTGTCAGAGACAGTGAGGTCAGGGGGAGGAAGGAGAAGGAGGACAGTGGAAGGACAGGAAGGAGGCAGGAGGACAGTGGGAAGGAAGGGGAGAAGGAGGACAGTGGAAGGACAGGGGGGCAGGAGGACAGTGGAAGGAGGGGGAAAGGAGGACAGAGTGGAATATACGGGGGCAGGAGGACAGTGGAAGGATTCAGACAAGGACTAGTAGAGGTACAAGTGTGGCAGTACAGTGGAAGGACGGGGGGAGAAGGACAGGAAGGACGGGGGGCAGGAGGACAGTAAAGGACAGGGGGGCAGGAGGACGGTGGAAGGACGGGGGGCAGGAGGACAGTGGAAGGACGGGGGGCAGGAGGACAGTGGAAGGACGGGGGCAGGAGGACAGTGGAAGGACAGGGGGCAGGAGGACAGTGGAAGGACGGGGGCAGGAGGACAGTGGGATGACGGTGGAAGGACGGGGGGCAGGAGGACAGTGGAAGGACGGTGGAAGGACGGGGGCAGGAGGACAGTGGAAGGACGGTGGAAGGATGGGGCAGGAGGACGGTGGGAGGGAGCTGGAAGGACAGGGGGGCAGGAGGACAGTGGAAGGACAGGGGGCAGGAGGACAGTGGAATGACAGGGGGGCAGGAGGACAGTGGAAGGACGGGGGGCAGGAGGACAGTGGAAGGACAGGGGGGCAGGAGGACAGTGGAAGGACGGGGGCAGGAGGACAGTGGAAGGACAGGGGGGCAGGAGGACAGTGGAAGGACGGGGGGCAGGAGGACAGTGGAAGGACGGGGGCAGGAGGACAGTGGAAGGACGGGGCAGGAGGACAGTGGAAGGACGGGGGGCAGGAGGACAGAGGAAGGACGGGGGGCAGGAGGACAGTGGAAGGACAGGGGGCAGGAGGACAGTGGAAGGACGGGGGGCAGGAGGACAGTGGAAGGACGGGGGGCAGGAGGACAGAGGAAGGAGGGGGGCAGGAGGACGGTGGAAGGACGGGGGCAGGAGGACGGTGGGAGGACGGTGGAAGGACAGGGGGCAGGAGGACAGTGGAAGGACAGGGGGGCAGGAGGACAGTGGAAGGACGGGGGCAGGAGGACAGTGGAAGGAGGGGGCAGGAGGACAGTGGAAGGACGGGGCAGGAGGACGGTGGGAGGACGGTGGAAGGACAGGGGGCAGGAGGACAGTGGAAGGACGGGGGGCAGGAGGACAGTGGAAGGACGGGGGGCAGGAGGACAGTGGAAGGAGGGGCAGGAGGACAGTGGAAGGACGGGGGGCAGGAGGACGGTGGAAGGACGGGGGGCAGGAGGACAGTGGAAGGACAGGGGGGCAGGAGGACAGTGGAAGGACGGGGGGCAGGGAGGACAGTGGAAGGACGGGGGAAGGAGGACAGTGATAGGACAGGGGGAAGGAGGACAGTGGAAGGACAGGGGGGCAGGAGGACAGTGGAAGGACGGGGGTAGGAGGACGGTGGAAGGATGGGGGGCAGGAGGACAGTGGAAGGACGGTGGAAGGACGGGGGGGCAGGAGGACAGTGGAAGGACGGTGGAAGGACGGGGGGCAGGAGGACAGTGGAAGGACGGGGGTAGGAGGACGGTGGAAGGATGGGGGCAGGAGGACAGTGGAAGGACGGTGGAAGGACGGGGGGCAGGAGAACAGTGGAAGGACGGTGGAAGGACGGGGGGCAGGAGGACAGTGGACGGGGGGTAGGACGGTGGAAGGATGGGGGCAGGAGGACAGGTGGAAGGACGGTGGAAGGGCGGGGCAGGAGAACAGTGGAAGGACGGGGGGCAGGAGGACAGTGGGATGACGGTGGAAGGACGGGGGGCAGGAGGACAGTGGAAGGACGGTGGAAGGACGGGGGGCAGGGGAGGACAGTGGAAGGACGGTGGAAGGACGGGGGGCAGGAGGACGGTGGGAGGACGGTGGAAGGACAGGGGGCAGGAGGACAGTGGAAGGACAGGGGGCAGGGGACAGTGGAATGAAGGGGGGCAGGAGGACAGTGGAAGGACAGGGGGCAGGAGGACAGTGGGATGACGGGGGAAGAGAGAGAGGACAGTGGAAGGACAGGGGGCGAGGGGAGGACAGTGGAGAGAGGGCCGAGGGCAGGAGAACAGTGGGAGGGACAGTGGGGGATAAGGGGCAGGGGGACAGTGGAAGGAGGAGGGGGCAGTAGGACAGGTGGAAGGACAGGGGGAAGGGGACAGTGGAAGAAAGGGGGCAGGAGGAGGGTGGAAGGACAGGGGGGCAGGAGGACAGTGGAAGGATGGGGGGCAGGAGGACAGAGTGGAGGACGGAGGCAGGAGGGCAGTGGAAGGACAGGGGGCAGGAGGACAGTGGAAGGACAGAGGGGCAGGAGGACAGTGGAAGGACGGGGGCAGGACAGTGGAAGGACGGGGGCAAGGAGGACAGTGGAAGGACGGGGGGCAGGAGGACAGAGGAAGGACGGGGGGCAGGGAGGACAGTGGAAGGACAGGGGGCAGGAGGACAGTGGAAGGACGGGGCAGGAGGACAGTGGAAGGACGGGGGGGCAGGAGGACAGTGAATTTATCGTGCGCACATGAAGGTGACAGATTTACCTAAATGTGACCGTCTGGAGCGCTGGTCACCAGGGTTCATAGTACCGGTTACACGATCTGGTTCTGGTTCTGGTTCTGGTGCAGAGTTCGAGAACGCGGAGACCCTGCTGAACTCGGAGGTCTGTGTGAACTGATCTGGTTCTGGTTCTGGTTCTGGTCCAGGTTCGAACGCGGAGACCCTGCTGAACTCGGAGGTCTGTGGATTGATCTGGTTCTGGTTCTGGTTCTGGTCCAGAGTTCGAGAACGCGGAGACCCTGCTGAACTCGGAGGTCTGTGTGAACTGATCTGGTTCTGGTTTGATTCTGGTCAAAGTTGAGAACGCGGAGACCCTGCTGAACTCGGAGGTCTGTGTGAACTGGATCTGGTTCTGGTTCTGGTTCTGGTCCAGAGTTCGAGAACGCGGAGACCCTGCTGAACTCGGAGGTCTGTGTGAACTGATCTGGTTCTGGTTCTGGTTCTGGCTCTGGTCCAGAGTTCGAGAACGCGGAGACCCTGCTGAACTCGGAGGTCTGTGTGAACTGGATCTGGTTCTGGTTCTGGTTCTGGTCCAGAGTTCGAGAACGCGGAGACCCTGCTGAACTCGGAGATCTGTGTGAACTGATCTGGTTCTGGTTCTGGTTCTGGTCCAGAGTTCGAGAACGCAGAGACCCTGCTGAACTCGGAGGTCTGTGTGAACTGATCTGGTTCTGGTTCTGGTTCTGGTCCAGAGTTCCGAGAACACGGAGACCCTGCTGAACTCGGAGGTCTGTGTGAACTGATCTGGTTCTGGTTCTGGTTCTGGTCCAGAGTTCGAGAACGCGGAGACCCTGCTGAACTCGGAGGTCTGTGTGAGACTGATCTGGTTCTGGTTCTGGTTCTGGTCCAGGTCCAGAGTTCGAGAACGCGGAGACCCTGCTGAACTCGGAGGTCTGTGTGAACTGATCTGGTTCTGGTTCTGGTTCTGGTCCAGAGTTCGAGAACGCGGAGACCCTGCTGAACTCGGAGGTCTGTGTGAACTGATCTGGTTCTGGTTCTGGTTCTGGTCCAGGTCCAGAGTTCGAGAACGCGGAGACCCTGCTGAACTCGGAGGTCTGTGTGAACTGATCTGGTTCTGGTCCTGGTTCTGGTTCTGGTCCAGAGTTCGAGAACGCGGAGACCCTGCTGAACTCGGAGGTCTGTGTGAACTGATCTGGTTCTGGTTCTGGTTCTGGTCCAGAGTTCGAGAACGCGGAGACCCTGCTGAACTCGGAGGTCTGTGTGAACTGATCTGGTTCTGGTTCTGGTTCTGGTCCAGAGTTCCGAGAACGCGGAGACCCTGCTGAACTCGGAGGTCTGTGTGAACTGATCTGGTTCTGGTCCTGGTTCTGGTTCTGGTCCAGAGTTCGAGAACGCGGAGACCCTGCTGAACTCTGGAGGTCTGTGTGAACTGATCTGGTTCCTGGTTCTGGTCCAGAGTTCGAGAACGCGGAGACCCTGCTGAACTCTGAGGTCTGTGTGAACTGATCTGGTTCTGGTTCTGGTTCTGGTCCAGAGTTCGAGAACGCGGAGACCCTGCTGAACTCGGAGGTCTGTGTGAACTGATCTGGTTCTGGTTCTGGTTCTGGTCCAGAGTTCGAGAACGCGGAGATCCTGCTGAACTCGGAGGTCTGTGTGAACTGATCTGGTTCTGGTTCTGGTCCAGAGTTCGAGAACGCGGAGACCCTGCTGAACTCGGAGGTCTGTGTGAACTGATCTGGTTCTGGTTCTGGTTCTGGTCCAGAGTTCGAGAACGCGGAGACCCTGCTGAACTCGGAGGTCTGTGTGAACTGATCTGGTTCTGGTTCTGGTTCTTGGTCCAGCGTTCCGAGAACGCGGAGACCCTGCTGAACTCGGAGGTCTGTGTGAACTGATCTGGTTCTGGTTCTGGTTCTGGTCCAGAGTTCGAGAACGCGGAGACCCTGCTGAACTCGGAGGTCTGTGTGAACTGATCTGGTTCTGGTTCTGGTTCTGGTCCAGAGTTCGAGAACGCGGAGACCCTGCTGAACTCGGAGGTCTGTGTGAACTGATCTGGTTCTGGTTCTGGTTCTGGTCCAGAGTTCGAGAACGCGGAGACCCTGCTGAACTCGGAGGTCTGTGTGAACTGATCTGGTTCTGGTTCTGGTTCTGGTCCAGAGTTCGAGAACGCGGAGACCCTGCTGAACTCCGAGGTCTGTGTGAACTGATCTGGTTCTGGTTCTGGTTCTGGTCCAGAGTTCGAGAACGCGGAGACCCTGCTGAACTCGGAGGTCCACATGCTGCTGGAACACCGGAAGCAGCAGAACGAGTCGGCCGAGGACGAGCAGGAACTGTCCGAGGTCTTCATGAAGACCCTGAACTGCACGGCCCGGTTCAGCCGCTTCAAGAACCGCGAGACCATCACCGCCGTGCGCAGGTAGGTAGAACCGGTCCAGAACCAGAACCAAAGCCCTGATCCCCAGGTAGGTAGAACCGGGCCAGAACCAGAACCAGAACCAAAGCCCTGATCCCCAGGTAGGTAGACCCGGGCCAGAACCAGAACCAAAGCCCTGATCCCCAGGTAGGTAGAACCGGTCCAGAACCAGAACCAAAGCCCTGATCCCCAGGTAGGTAGACCCGGTCCAGAACCAGAACCAAAGCCCTGATCCCCAGGTAGGTAGACCCGGTCCAGAACCAGAACCAAAGCCCCTGATCCCCAGGTAGGTAGACCCGGTCCAGAACCAGAACCAAAGCCCTGATCCCGAGGTAGGTAGACCCGGTCCCGGTCCAGAACCAAAGCCCTGATCCCCAGGTAGGTAGACTTGGACCTGGTCCAGTACGGTCCAGAACCAAAGCCCTGATCCCCAGGTAGGTAGACCCGGTCCCGGTCCAGAACCAAAGCACTGATCCCCAGGTAGGTAGACCCGGTCCAGTACGGTCCAGAACCAAAGCCCTGATCCCCAGGTAGGTAGACCCGGTCCAGAACCAAAGCCCTGATCCCCAGGTAGGTAGACCCGGTCCAGAACCAAAGCCCTGATCCCCAGGTAGGTAGACCCGGTCCAGAACCAAAGCCCTGATCCCCAAGTGGGTCAATCCGGTCTGGTCCGGTCCGCTCTGGTCTCCATGGTAACCGTTTGTTCTCACCTGTTACAGTCTGGAGGGACGCTTCGAGGACGAGGAGCTGCAGCAGATCCTGGACGACATCCAGACCAAGAGGAGCTTCCAGTACTGAACCAGGACCAGGACTGGACCTGAACCAGGACTGAACCTGGACCAGGACCAGGAGAGTTTCACTGATCATTCCTGCTGATGTCACAATAAAATCTTTGTTTTGTATCTTTGATGAAACATTTCTGATTCTGATTCTCTGTAGTTTGGTTTGATAATAAATCTGAAACGTTACGATGTTACGATGAATTTGTGTTATTGTAACGTTACGATGTTACGATGAATTCGTGTTATTGTAACGTTACGATGTTACGATGAATTTGTGTTATTGTAACGTTACGATGTTACGATGAATTCGTGTTATTGTAACGTTACGATGTTACGATGCATTCGTGTTATTGTAACTTTACGATGAATTTGTGTTATTGTAACGTTACGATGTTACGATGAATTCCTGTTATTGTAACGTTACGATGTTACGATGAATTCGTGTTATTGTAACATTACGATGTTACAATGAATTCCTGTTATTGTAACGTTATGATGTTACGATGAATTCCTGTTATTGTAACGTTACGATGTTACGATGAATTCGTGTTATTGTTACGTTAATGGTTCAATGAATTTGTGTTATTGTAACGTTACGATGTTACGATGAATTCGGTTATTGTAACGTTACGATGTTACGATGAATTCGTGTTATTGTAACGTTACGATGAATTCGTGTTATTGTAACGTTACGATGTTACGATGAATTCGTGTTATTGTAACGTTACGATGTTACGATGAATTCGTGTTATTGTAACTTTACGATGTTATGATGAATTCATCGTGTTATTGTAACGTTACGCTGTTATGATGAATTCGTGTTATTGTAACTTTACGATGTTACGATGAATTTGTGTTATTGTAACGTTACGCTGTTACGATGAATTCGTGTTATTGTAACGTTACGATGTTACGATGAATTCGTGTTATTGTAACGTTACGCTGTTACGATGAATTCGTGTTATTGTAACGTTACGATGTTACGATGAATTCATGTTATTGTAACGTTACGATGACGTTCGGATGTTCGAGTTCATTTTATTTGTATAGCACGCTTACAACGACCGCGGTCGCACAAAGTGCTTCACAGAGATTTAAAAGATATCCAAATAGACATGAAAGAACACAGACACTGATGACAGCACATTTACACAAAACATACTAACACATTCACACCTACTGTGTGGTCATATGTGGAAAAACTAAAAACACAAATACACACATACACACAGGGACGCACAAAACACTGGTGTACTTAGAACATATAGAATGATAAAAATGAATAAAATGGCCAAATTAGAAGATATAAAACACGAGACCAAATAAATACTTAAGAGAATAAAAAGTACAAAGTATGAATGACCATCTCGACTAGTTAAAAGCTAGATCAAAGAAATATGTCTTCAGTAAAGTTTAAAGGCTTGGACAGACTGGGAACTTCTCATTTGTAGCGGCAGCCATTCCACAGTTTGGGGCATCACTGAGAAACTCTTATCGCCTCGAGAAACACATTTGGTTCCAGGAACGTCTAAAAGCAACTGAGAAGAGGACCTCAGAGATCTAGTGGGAGCTGCCTGATCAAAAGCTCTGCCATAAATGGCGGAGCTAAACCATTCAGAGCCTTATAAGCCAGTAATAACATTTTAAACTGGACCCTGAAGCTGACGGGAAGCCAGTGAAGCTCAGCGAGGACGGGAGTGATGTGGTCAGAAAGCCTCTTCCCGGTCAACAAACGGGCAGCTGCATTCTGAGCAAGCTGGAGACGGTGGAGGGATGATTTGCTGATGCCGTAATAAAGTGAATTGCAATAATCAAGACGAGACATAATAAGCAAATGAACCACCTTCTCAAAGTCATGTTTGGGCAGGTAAGGTTTGACCTTCCCGAGGACTCGTAGGTGGAAGAAGATGCTCTTGACCACTGAGCTAACTTGTTTATCAAGCTTCAAGGAATCGTCTGTGATTACCCCCCCCCCCCCCCCCCCAGGCTTTTAACAAAGGGACGAGGGAAAGAGGCCACAGATCCCAACATGCAGCTGCATCATTTGGCAGCTTATCTCCAAAAATAATTATTTCAGTATTTTGTTCATTTAGATGGAGGAAGTTTAGTGCCATCCAGGCTTTGAGGTCCTGAAGACAATCAAGCAGCCCAGACACAGAACCATCTGTTGATTTAAGGGGAACATAAATTTGCAGGTCATCTGCATAGCAATGGTAGGAGATGTCATGTTTTCTAAATATTGACCCCAAAGGGAGTAAATAAAGCGAGAACAGGAGAGGACCTAAAATAGAACCTTGTGGGACCCCACGGGAAAAGAGCTGCAGCAGCAGAGGAATGCTGCTCAAACTGAACAGTAAAAGTTGGATCAGTGAGATAGGACCGAAACCAGCTTAGAACAGCAGCTCTTAAGCCAACACACTGTTCCAGCCGGGATATAAGGATCAGGTGGTCTACAGTATCAAAGGCTGCGGTTAGATCCAAGAGGACCAGGGCAGCTGGACAACCGGCATCAAGAGTTAAAGAGATCATTAAAATTTTAAAAGTGCCGTTTCTGTGCTGTGGAGAGACTTCAAACCCAAATGAAACTTATCTAAAATGTCATTAAAATCTAAAAAATGGGTTTGGAGTTGTGACAATACAAGTTTCTCTAAAACTTTAGAGATAAAAGGAAGTTTGGATGTCACAATGAAATCATCGGAACATCACAACGTTACGATGTTACGATGAATGCATCGTGTTATTGTAACGTTACAATAACACGATGAATGCATCGTGTTATTGTAACGTTACGATAACGTTCGGATGTTACAATGGAATCATTAAACATCCGAACGTTATCGTAACGTTACAATACAATAACACGTTCAGTTTGAGCAGCATTCCTCTTACAATGGAATCATTGTAACATCACAACGTTACGATGTTACGATGAATGCATCGTGTTATTGTAGCGTTACAATAACGTTCGGATGTCACAATGAAATCATCGTAACATCACAACGTTACGATGAATGCATCGTGTTATTGTAACGTTACAATAACACGATGAATGCATCGTGTTATTGTAACGTTACGATAACGTTCGGATGTTACAATGGAATCATTGTAACATCACAACGTTACGATGTTACGATTAATTCATCGTGTTATTGTAACGTTACGATAACGCTCGGATGTTACAATGGAATCATTGTAACATCACAACGTTACGATGTTACGATGAATGCATCGTGTTATTGTAACGTTACGATAATGTTGGATGTCACAATGAAATCATCGTAACATCACAATGTTACGATGAATTCATCGTGTTATTGTAGCGTTACAATAACACGATGAATTCCTCGTGTTATTATAGCGTTACAATAACGTTCGGATGTCACAATCGTAACATCACAATGTTACGATGTTACGATGAATTCCTCGTGTTATTGTAACGTTACGACAATGTTTGGATGTCAATGAAATCATTGTAACATCACAACGTTACGATGTTACGATGATTTCATTGTGTTATTGTAACGTTACGATAACGTTCGGATGTTACAATGGAATCATTGTAACATCACTTCGTTACGATGTTACGATGAATTCATCGTGTTATTGTAACGTTGATAATGTTCGGATGTCACAATGAAATCATCGTAACATCACAATGTTACGATGAATTCATCGTGTTATTGTAGCGTTACAATAACGTTCGGATGTCACAATGAAATCATCGTAACATCACAATGTTACGATGTTACGATGAATTCCTTGTGTTATTGTAACGCTTACGATAATGTTCGGATGTCACAATGAAATCATCAGAACATCACAATGTTACGATGAATTCATCGTGTTATTGTAGCGTTACAATAAGCGTTCCGATGTTACAATGGAATCATTGTAACATCACAACATTACGATTTTACGATGAATTCATTGTGTTATTGTAACGTTACGATAACGTTCGGATGTCACAATGAAATCATCGCAACATCACAACATTACGATGTTACGATGAATTCATCGTGTTATTGTAACGTTACGATAACGCTTCGGATGTCACAATGATTTCATCGGTAACATCACAACATTATGATGTTACGATGAATTCATCGTGTTATTGTAACGTAACGATAATGTTCGGGTGTCACAATGATTTCATCGTAACATCACAACATTACGATATTACGATGAATTCATCGTGTTATTGTAACGTGTCGATGATAATGCTTGATGTCACAATGAATTCATCCTAACATCACAACGTTACGATATTACGATGAATTCATCGGTTATTTTAACACTGATTTTAGCTCTTAACACCTGGTTTTAGCTCTGAACACCTGGTTTTAGCTCTGAACACCTGGTTTTAACCCTGAACACCTGGTTTTAGCTCTGAACACCTGGTTTTAGCTCTGAATACCTGGTTTCCCAACTCTGAACACCTGGTTTCAACTCTGAACACCTGGTTTTAGCTCTGAACACCTGGTTTTAGCTCTGAACACCTGGTTTTAACCCCTGAACACCTGGTTTTTGCTCTGAACACCTGGTTTTAGCTCTGAACACCTGGTTTTAACCCTGAACACCTGGTTTTGGCTCTCAACGCCTGGTTTTAGCTCTGAACACCTGGTTTTAACCCTGAACACCTGGTTTTAGCTCTGAACACCTGGTTTCAACCCTGAACACCTGATTTCAGCTCTGAACACCTGGTTTTAACCCTGAACACCTGGTTTCAGCTCTGAACACCTGGTTTTAACCCTGAACACCTGGTTTTAGCTCTGAACGCCTGGTTTTAGCTCTGAACACCTGGTTTCAACTCTGAACACCTGGTTTCAACTCTGAACACCTGGTTAACCCCGAACACCTGGTTTTAGCTCTGAACACCTGATTTTACACTGAACACCTTGTTTTAGCTCTGAACGCCTGGTTTTAGCTCTGAACACCTGGTTTTAGCTCTGAACACCTGGTTTTAGCTCTGAACGCCTGGTTTCAACTCTGAACACCTGGTTTTAACCCTGAACACCTGGTTTTAGCTCTGAACACCTGATTTCAGCTCTGAACACCCTGTTTTAACTCCTGAACACCTGGTTTCAACTCTGAACACCTGGTTTCAGCTCTGAACACCTGGTTTTAACCCTGAACACCTGGTTTCAGCTCTGAACACCTGGTTTTAACCCTGAACACCTGGTTTCAACTCTGAACACCTGGTTTCAACTCTGAACACCTGGTTTTAACCTTGAACACCTGGTTTTAGCTCTGAACACCTGATTTTAACCCTGAACACCTGGTTTTAACCCTGAACACCTGGTTTTAGCTCTGAACACCTGGTTTTAGCTCTGAACGCCTGGTTTTAGCTCTGAACACCTGGTTTTAACCCTGAACACCTGGTTTTAACCCTGAACACCTGGTTTTAGCTCTGAACACCTGGTTTTAGCTCTGAACGCCTGGTTTTAGCTCTGAACACCTGGTTTTAACTCTGAACACCTGATTTCAGCTCTGAACGCCTGGTTTTAGCTCTGAACACCTGGTTTTAACCCTGAACACCTGGTTTCAACTCTGAACACCTGATTTCAGCTCTGAACGCCTGGTTTTAGCTCTGAACACCTGGTTTTAACCCTGAACACCTGGTTTTAACCCTGAACACCTGGTTTTAACCCTGAACACCTGGTTTTAGCTCTGAACACCTGGTTTTAACCCTGAACACCTGGTTTTAACTCTGGACACCTGGTCCTGGTTCTGACCCAGCAGGAGTACCTGGTCCTGGTTCTGACCCACCAGCATGTACCTGGTCCTGGTTCTGACCAAGCAGCAGTACCAGGTCCGGGTTCTGACCCAGCAGCAGTACCAGGTCCTGGTTCTGACCCAGCAGCAGTACCAGGTCCGGGTTCTGACCCTTTGGCAGTACCAGGTCCGGGTTCAGAGCCCAGCAGCAGTACCAGGTCCTGGTTCTGACCCACCAGCATGTACCAGGTCCGGGTTCTGACCCAGCAGCAGTACCAGCTCCTGGTTCTGACCCAGCAGCAGTACCAGGTCCTGGTTCTGACCCGGCAGCAGTACCAGGTCCGGGTTCTGACCCAGCAGCAGTACCAGGTCTGGGTTCTGACCCAGCAGCAGTACCAGGTCAGGGTTCTGACCCAGCAGCAGTACCAGGTCCTGAGTTCTGACCCAGCAGGGCAGTACCAGGTCGTCCTGGTTCTGAGGCAACAAGCAGTACCAGGTCAGGGTTCTGACCCAGCAGCAAGTACCAGGTCCGGGTTCTGGCCCCATGGCAGTAGCAAGTCCTGGTTCTGACCCGGCAGCAGTACCAGGTCCTGGTTCTGGACCAACAGCAGTACTGCGGGCGCATGGTGTTGCCATGGTGATACATAAAGCGTCTGAACTCTGGTACAAATACTCTGTGGTTACATCCTTTGAAAATAACAAGAGCAGAACACGACCATTTCCTTTTAAAGGAGATGAAGAACAGAGACAGGCTGTAATTCAGAATTTAATGTTTCATATCAAAGTCTTCGTGCGGACGTGCTTCTGCACAGGAAACGTTTCAGTAGCTACACAGTCCAGCAGGTCCTTCAGAAACCGGGACCGGACCCCCAGATCCAGATTAATCCGCCACCGCTCTCCGTGGAGGGAGGACATTCCCGCGGGTAGTCCTTCATGTCCCCGTCCTGTCCAGAGCCACGTCTGTCTGTGTCACAACGGACTGAGTCGCTCTGATTGGTTGATGCCAGAGTTCAGATTTTCCCGCCCAGCGTCCTCGTTTGCCTTAGACAAGCCTGCCCCCCAAACCGTGGGGTTACGGCATGTAAACCTGCCCCCCCCCGA
This sequence comes from Atherinomorus stipes, assembly GCA_023101725.1. NCBI lineage: Eukaryota > Metazoa > Chordata > Actinopteri > Atheriniformes > Atherinidae > Atherinomorus > Atherinomorus stipes. The sequence goes on from JALJCO010001240.1 coordinate 17,894, forward strand.
CTCGTAGGTTGCACGCATGTAAACCTGCACCCCCCAACTGTAAACCTGCCCCCCCCCAAACCGGGTTTGGTCCTGAAACGCACGGATCTGGCTCTGGATCCAGGTCCAGGTCAGGGTCTGTGTCCAGGTCCAGGTCTGTCTCTGGATCCGGGTCCGGGTCTGTCTCTGGATCCGGGTTTGTGTCCAGGTCCAGGTCTGTCTCTGGATCTGGCTCTGGATCCGGGTCCAGGTCCGTCTCTAGATCTGGGTCTGTGTCCAGGTCTAGGTCTGGCTCTGGATCCGGGTCCAGGTCCAGGTCTGTCTCTGGATCCGGGTCTGTCTCTGGATCCGGGTTTGTGTCCAGGTCTAGGTCTGTCTCTGGATCCGGGTTTGTGTCCAGGTCCATGTCCGTCTCTGGATCCCGGGTCCAGGTCCAGGTCTGTCTCTGGATCCGGCTCTGGATCCAGGTCCGTCTCTGGATCCAGGTCCCGGTCTGTCTCTGGATCCGGGTCCAGGTCCAGGTCTGTCTCTGGATCCAGGTCTAGGTCTGGCTCTGGATCTAGGTCCATGTCCGTCTCTGGATCCGGGTCCCGGTCCAGTCCTGGTCTCGGTTTTGTCCTCTGATGTCGGAAGTTGAATGAAACTTGAACGTTTGCACGTGATTTTTCACGTTTATGAAACGTCTGAAAATAAAATCGTGATGTTTTTTTGTCGTACCTGGAAAACCTGCAGCCGGAGTCGGTCCGTTTGGTTTCTGCTCCGGTCCGGTCTGACCAGTCCTGTCTCATCTGGTCTGGACCGGGACCGGGGCGTACTCGGCTGGCTCCATCTGGGCCGACCGGTGCCGGGTCAAACGATTGATGCAGTATGCGGCAGCACCGTTTGGAGTCCTCCGGATCGGCCAGGACCTCAGGCAGAACCCCGGCACTGCCCTCGTCATCCGGACCTGTTCCTGACCCGACAGAACTGCTCGCAGTCCATCAGCTGCCTCCAGAACCCGGCGCTGGGCCGGATGAAAGGCCGCTGCTCCAGAACCAGTTCATAGGCCCGGCGGAGGCTGAGACCTTCGTGACCTGCAGACACAGAGCAGAACTGGCTGACCAGAACCAGGGAAGACCGTCAGCTGGGTCAGACAGAACCAGAACCTCATCAGATGGGCCATTATCAGAGCCGGGAGCGGCTCCTGCCGGCGGTGCAGGGGACCAGCGTGGTCCCCGGGGCCTGGTTCTGCTGGATCCGTTCCGACACAGAGTCAAAGTAGTCCCTGAGGGGGGCGTCGGGTCGATCCTGGACGGGAACCTGATGCACCTGCAGCCCGCGGACTGGCGGGTACGAGACATCCTGGAGTCCGCTGGCGTTGATGACTACGTCACGTTCCGGGTCGTCAGCACGCTCGCTGCCCTGAGCAGAGTCCAGATCACTGGTGAACAGACCGGTACCGACCGGGAGACCCGCATGGTGGGGTCGGAAGAACCACATCCAGAATCCGTGGTCAGGAGTCCGCTGGTTCTCCGGGGTTCCGAGGAACCCAAACCTGGACCTGAACAGAACAAAGTCTGGATTATTACGGACTTGGCTGGTTTGGATCATCAGAACCAAGAACGGAACCGGCACCGGAACCGCGGGCCTGATTAACAGGATTGGAATACTTTGTTAGCGCCTCATGCATTTACCTCCGCTGAAAACGCAGTAAAAAGCAGCTAGTAGCTGTGGCATTGTGAATAGCACTTAGCGCTGTAGCTGTAAGTACGTAAATACACCAGCTGTAGCTGTAAGTACGTAAATACACCAGCTGTAGCTGTAAGTATCGCAGTACACTAGCTGTAGCTGTAAGTATCGTAAATACACCAGCTGTAGCTGTAAGTACGTAAGTACACCCAGCCTGTAGCTGTAAGTACGTAAATACACCAGCTGTAGCTGTAAGTACGTAAGTACACCAGCTGTAGCTGTAAGCACAAGTACACCACAGCTGTTGGTAGTAACTGGAAGTACGTGCGACACCAGTTGATGGTCGTAGCTGTAAGTACGTATATTACCAGCTGCTGGTAGTAACTGTAAGTACGTAAGTACACCAGCTGTAGCTGTAAGTACGTAAATAGCACCAGCTGTAGCTGTAAGATACGTAAGTACACCAGCTGTAGCTGAGGGCACGGGGCAGTCACCAGCTGGTAGTAACTGGAAGTACGTAAGTACACCAGCTGATGGTCGTAGCTGTAAGCACGTAAGTACACCAGCTGCTGGTAGTAACTGGAAGTACGTAAGTACACCAGCTGTAGCTGTTTGGGCACGTAAGTACACCAGCTGTAGCTGTAAGTACGTAAGTACACCAGCTGTAGCTGTACGTACGTAAGTACACCAGCTGCTGGTCGGCATCCCTGGACATCTGCGTCTGTGTGAATTTTCTGATCTGGAAGTTGTGGAAGATGAATCTTATTTAGTGTTTTATTGTCTTTTACATTGTGATTTAAGAAATTTTCTTTTTCAATCAGTTCAGGCAAAAAATCCTGATTTATTTCGGAAAACATGAAGCGGCGATTCGATGCTGGCTGTTGGAAAATTATGTTTTTGTTCTTACAAATTTGTGGAAAAGGCCCTCGTGTCGCTGGACGAACTATTTCTTCTGTATGTGCCCAGATTTTCATAGGTTATGTTTATTACGTCATGCTTTTATGTATTTCACGACGAGGCTTTTGGTTTCTATTTTATTTGATAGTGTCTAATAAGCCCATGAGGGCGGGCACCAACCACGGCGCTGGACACTTAAATAAACAACAAATCAATCTAGGAGTTTATACGTGCATTTACTCAACGTAACGATTGATATCCTTTGAAGATATAACTTGATTCACACTTCAGTGTACATCCCATAATAATGGCAGCCACTCTATCAGACATTATCTGCAGTTAAACCCTTGATTTCATCAATACTTTAAGAAGAATGAAAAACGGACGCAGTACTATCATCCTGTGAGTCTAGATTCATCTTTCTGTTAGTTATCAGGGTTCTACACATTTTCGGGGCCGCGTGTTCTCGATGTTCGATGATTAAGGCAAGTCTCCCCGTACAGCGCAGCAGCCAGACCCCGTTCTGCTGCTATGATGATGGACATGCTAAGAAAATGATCATTTATTTTCCATGTTTAAGGTCTTCTCATAAATATTCGTACATTTTTGTTGTGTTGTTTGGATTATATTTTATTTATTTGTTTTTCAGGCATCAAAAAATTGTATCGAGTATCGAAATGAAATTTTGTATCGCGGATAACCTAAAATGGATGGAAGACTAGGTCCACACAGCTGGACGAGTCACAACAAAGATGGACGAACAGAGAAAACTGGCAGGACGTTTAACGTGTAACATGTAGCGTGTAACGTGTCACGTTTAACGTGTAGCGTGTAACGTGTCACGTTTAACGTGTTGCGTGTAGCGTGTAACGTGTCACGTTTAACGTGTTGCGTGTTGCGTGTAACGTGTCACGTTTAACGTGTTGCGTGTAGCGTGTAACGTGTCACGTTTAACGTGTTGCGTGTAACGTGTCACATTTAGTGTGTAACGTGTCACGTTTAGCGTCGCATGTAACGTGTCACGTTTAATGTGTAGCGTGTCACGCTGTGCACGTGCCACGCATTAGCGTGTAGCGTGTCACGTATAACGTGTAGCGTGTGTAGCGTGTCACGTTTAACGTGTCACGTTTAGCGTGTAACGTGTCACGTGTAGCGTGTAACGTGTAGTGTGTAGCGTGTCACGTTTAACGTGTCACGTTTAGCGTGTAACGTGTCACGTGTAGCGTGTAACGTGTAGTGTGTAACGTGTCACGTTTAACGTGTAGCGTGTCACGTTTAACTTGTAGCGTGTAACGTGTCACGTTTAACGTGTAGCGTGTCACGTTTAACTTGTAGCGTGTAACGTGTCACGTTTAGCGTGTAGCGTGTAATGTTTAGCGTGTAACGTGTCACGTTTAACGTGTGACGTGTTTGT